>JAVXUL010149476.1:0-14210 GCA_035590515.1 Trichilia minutiflora
AGTACGCAGCTATAGCAAGTAAAATCGGAATGGATTTAAGCATGGCTACCGGTGAAAATGTCTCATCAAATTCAATTTCTTATCTTTGACAAAAATCTTTTGCTACCAACCTTGTTTTATAAGTATCTACTTCTCCAATAGCTCCAGTCTTTCTCTTAAAGACCCATTTACACCCAATAGGTACAATATCTTTAGATGGATCAACCAAAGTCCATAATTGATTGGAGTACATAGAGTTCATCTTGAATTTCATAGCTTCAAGCCACTTCTCTGAGTCGATATTAGTTATCGCCTTATTGTAGGTCATAGGATCCTCATTAGTAGTAAGAAAAATCTCAGATCCACCTTTCTGATGATATCCAATATATCTATCAAGTGGTCTAGATATCCTAGTCAACTTACGAATCTTAGTGTTTACAGGTTTCTAAACAGACTCCTTTGAAGTATGAGTGTTAGTCTATGGCTAAGAAATTCCTAAAATTTCTTTAAGTTCTATTCTACTACTATCATTTCTATCTTCAAGAAACTCTTTCCCTAAGAAAATAACATACTTAGAAATAAACACAACTTGTTCTTCAACACAATAGAACTAGTATCTAACAGACTCTCTCGAATACCCCACAAAATTATATTTAACACTCCTACTTTCAAGTTTATCTAGATTAAGCCTTTTTACATATGCTGGACAACCCCAAACTTTAACATACTTAAAGTTAGGCTTTTTCCTTTTCCATATCTCATATGAAATTTTAGACACTAATTTTATAGGAACTTTGTTCAAAATATAATAAGCAATTTCGAGAGCATATCCCCAAAGGATTACTGGAAGTTGGGCATTGTTCATCATAGAATGTACCATATCCAATGAAGTACGATTTTTTCTTTCAGATACACCATTCAATTGAGGTGTAGTTAGAGGAGTCCATTGGGACACAATTTCCTGAGCTTTGAGATAATCTAAAAAATTATGACTTAAGTATTCTCTTCTACGATCTGATTGTAGAGTTTTAATACTTTTATCAAATTGTTTTTTCACTTTATTCTTATATTCTATGAATTTCTCAAAGGCTTTAGATTTGTTTTTCATTAAGAACATGTATCCTAACCTAGAAAAATCATCAGTGAATGTAATGAAATAGGAATAATCACTTCAAGTATGTGTTGACATTGGCCCACATGCATCTGTGTGAACCAAAGATAGAATATTTGATGCTCTATCACCATGTTCAACAAATTGTGATTTGGTTATTTTACCCATGATACAAGATTCACAAGTTTCAAAATGATTCATAATCATTTGTATCCAAGTAACTCTCTTGAATTAACCTGTGTAATCTTTTCAAACTAATATGACCTAGTCGACAATGCCATAAATAAGTTATATTTATGTTATCTCTTTTTCTCTTACTGGTATGTTTAACATGCAAAATAGTACTGGATATATCAAGAATGTACAAACCATTACACAATATACCATTATCAAATAACATATTATTTAGTAATAACTTACAACAATTGTTCTTAAAACATAGTTCAAAACCGATCTTATCAAGCTTTGATACAGAAACTATGTTCTTTACAACAGTAGGTACATAATAACAATCATACAAATCTAATATATTTTCATGAAATAACCTAAGGTATGTAGTGCCTATAGCTAATGCAGTAAATCTTGCTCCATTGCTGACACGCATCTGAACCTCATCTTTCTATAGCTGTCTAAGATTGTCAGAACCTGCAAATCATTACAAATATGAGATGCACATCCAGTATCTAATACCCATTAAGAACTATTCCTTTCTGACAAATTAATCTCAATGACAAACATACCTATAAAGCGTAAAGCAACTGCTTACTTCTTCTTTGCCTTCATTGCAAGATATTGCTTGTAATTTCTTTTCTAGTGCCTGTCTATTCCACAATGAAAATAGGTACCTTTAGGCTTCTTTTTTGACTCTTTTCTTTTGTTCTTATGTATTCCACCTTTTGGTTTCTATGATTTCTTCTTTTTCTTTTTAAACTTTTTAACTTTGCTCTTTTTAGAGCTAGAAGAATCACCAACCACCATTACAGCTTTGTCAGATTTCTTATTTGATAAGATCTGACCCTCAACTTTTTTTAACATGCTATTCAACTCAGCCAGGGTTGCATCAATTTTGTTCATGTAAAAATTATTGATGAAATCATTGAAGGTGTGTGTGAGAGACTGAAGAACAAGATCTACTCGGAGCTCATACTCTATACAAAACCTCAAATTATCAAGATGTTCTATTCATCCAATTATCTTTAAAACATGATCAGATACAGATTCGCCAAGCTTCATCTTACAACCAAATAACTTTTTGATCGTTTGATATCTGACAACTCTGGTATTGTCCCAAACAACTTTTGTAAGTGGAGCAAGATAGATCTAATATCCATCTTTTTTGTGTTGGCGTTGTAATTCTTTGGACATTCCAGCTAACATATAACACCTTGCTATTTTATCATCTTCTTTTCATTTTTTAATGGTTTGTCTCTCCTCCTCTGATCCACCATCAGGTATGGTTGTAGGCATCGGAGAATCAAGAAGATAGGCTATTCTTTCACACATTAAAACTATTTTAAGCGTGTGGAACCAGTTAGAAAAATTTTCAGGACCATTAAGTTTTTCAGATGTAAGTATAGTAGCAAGCAGATTATGTAATGCAGACATGTTTAATTTCTATTAAAACACACCAAAACAAAGCAAACATGATTATTATGAGCATTAATAAATTTAAGAAATAAATAAATTAAATCTTAAATTACTCCCATTACTTTAATCAAAATGCATAACCCTTTAATATGCAAATAGAAAAATTAATCACATTATTTTCTAGTGGGTATTAGAATCCTAATTAACTGGAATAATACAAGCTTGTGTGACATAACAACTCATTCATCCCTTAATTAGGTAGGCAACTCTTACCAATTGTAACACTTATAATTTTCAATATTATTCAGCCTCTAGAATTTTATGACTTTGTGTGACACAACAAATCACAAATTCCAGTTAAGTGAAACCAATATTTGTAATGAACCAAGTTTCATCATAAGAATCTTGTGTGACACTGTCATGTCCCGACCCTATTTGATCACGTGGCAATCGTCACAAATATAAAAAATACATCCTATCACGTAGAATGCACTCTTAGAACCGCAAAGCATTAGTACCTGTTTTCAAATTCATTTTTAAAATAAAATAATACAAAATAAAAGATTTTCAATCATACAAGTATCAACATCTATATTTCCTCAAAATACATTACAAAATATTATTGGCCTAGTCAAATACATAAAATTACATGCTTTACAAATATTTTTCAATTCAGTGGACCATAAAGTAAAAATTTGAGTCGAGTACCTGAAAACTATATTGAAGTCTCGCTTTAACTATTCTATATTGTGCCTGACTACACTAGCCTAAAATGGGAAAATGAGGAGTGAGTATTTGATAATATACTTAGTGAGTAGACAAATAAACAAAAACAAAAATTAGAAACCCAAACACTGATTACAAAAAATCCTCGTAATCATTAAATCAATCATAGTGAATTGTGACATCATATACATGTCTAGAAAATTAATATAATATCAAAATATATAGCCCCTAGGTTTATAGGATCCCATCCACTCCCTCAAAGCTGTATGGCTAATCCGTAACCCTGGTTGGGATACTATCATATCAGTATAAGGCTAACATGCTTTAACCTGGACATATGAATTTCACCCATCCCACTTTGGACTGTTTGGCCAATCCACACTCCTGGGTCTATTGGATTCCACCCACTCCACATGAGCTATATGGCCAATTCTCACTCATATATAATCAATAACAATGGCCCGAATAATTGGTGGCTCACAAGGCCAAAATAGTAAAATAAAATATGATGGTTCACAAGGCCAAATCAACAAGTATGGCACCCGGTCATTATACACTCAACTATTTCACATTCATAAATGTGTGTATATCTATATATCTATCTATATCTATATCTATATCTATATCTATATCTATCTATCTATCTATCTATCTATCTATCTATCTATCTATATATATATATATATAAAATTGGCCTTCAACCTCATAATCGCAATATCATAATATCATCAAGTATAAACATAATGGGCCTCTGGCCTCATATTCATAGAAATCAAGGATTCTCAACAATCCTAATGCTATCACAAGCAAAGGGCTAACCTGACCACCACACAACATACATCCAACGCCTTCTCATTTTAGTTATACATATACATATTCATATGCTATCCTCTTTAGCATTATAATTATTCAAAAATAACATAAAGCGAAGCGAAGGGAAAGGATTGTGTCCACTCACTTTACTGGAGTGGGAAACCACCCTCTGAACATTCTCCTCGCGATGGAGATCCTCTCATCTCAGATGTCGCGCTTGGATATACATACAAACATTGAATCACAATTTAAAATATATGCGTGTATGATACGATGCATACTTATGCTACTCTCGCATCCTCTCTCTCTGTCTCTCTCTAACATACTACCCTATACCAAACTTCACTCTATTTATAATTTTCTCATTAATTTTAATACTAATAACTATCAAAGTCCTTTAATTTATCAATACTGATGATAAACTAGAAAACTCTCAAATTTTAAGGTTTTGTAAACAGTGTTTGATTTATCTATTGTTAGATCTATGTGAAATGATAGTTTAATTAGAGAGATAGACTGGAGAATAAGCTTACCTAAGCTTGTAGGCGAGCTTAGAGTCTCTTTTTGGCTTGAATCTCTCTTTTTTAACTACTGTTCATCGTAACCCCTCCTTCGTGATCCCTTGTAATCCGATGGGTAGAACTCCTATCAAAAGAGGTTTTTGAGTTTTGATGTTGGTTATGAGTTCATAGGAACTGAAATGATAGAGTTTGGAGGAGAAACTATTGAGATAGATTTTTCACAGGGAGAGAAAATGGTTTATATCAAAATGAGGAGAGAGAGAGTGAAATGAAACTCTGGGGAAGATGATCCCCTATTTTTGCATATAATAGGGCTATAAAATTACTAAAATGCCCCTCTAAAAATGCCTGGATGTGCGACACGTCACCATGTATCGATACATGCCCTTGTAAAAGTCCTCAGAACAGTCAAAGTATCGATACACTCTTTCCATGCATCGATACTTCGTCACGTAAAAGTGCTCATGTTCGTCAAAGTATCAATACATGGCCCCTATGTATCAATTATTTCTGTCGGGGATGGTTTTCAGGCTCGAAAATGCCCCGAGTATCGATACCTTAGTCTTCACTGTTCATATGTATCGATACTTTAGTTTTTACTATTCATTATAAGCACAAGGTATCGATATATGTCTCCTTAAAGTATCGATACATCTCGTCACTTGGCCATGTATCGATACTTTTACTATTCTCAGAGTCAAGTATCGATACTTCAACACTCCAAGTATCAATACTTTCCTTGTTCACACTATTTAGAATAGTAACTTCAAATGGCCATAACTTTTGACTAGAATATCTTCATAGAACCCATAATATGTCAACAAAAATCTATCTCTGAGCTCTACAAAAATGATAGAATTTTTTCTCAATTGGAAATGATTTTAGGGTTAAAAATTTAGTTCTTTCTCAAAGCCTTATATTCTATACCACACATCTTCTTCCAAAAATGAATTCAAGTTATCACACCCTCTCGTGCATGATCTAAACACTTTCACATGCATGATAACTTATGAGGGTTTTACTACTAGGCCCATAATACTAAGAGATGAGTTTCACAATTCTCCCTCCCTTAATTGAATTTTGTCCTCAAAATTCTATATGACGTATATGACAAGTAGATACAAAAATAATATTAGGGTATACAACTCCCCTTTTTCCCTAGTAATCAAATAAAGGTATTTTGAGATACATTGTTATTTATTACTAGGAGAAGAAACTGTAGCCTCTAAAGAACAAAGATAACAATGAAAAGAAAACACACGTCATATAGAAAACACAGGATTTTTTATTTGGGCTAAATACACACCTCAAAATTGGAAAAGGTGTGGATACTGTCATCTCATCAAACTCTCTGGCTCCCAAGTCATCTCCTAAATTGTGGCACTCTGTCATAAGACTTTCACCATCGAAATGGTCTTATTTCTCAGGACCTGCTCTTACCAATCAAGTATCCTCATCGACTGTACCATACAATTGAGATCATCTTTCAAATCGATCGGTAGTGCCTCAAGTATATACGATAGATCTGACATATACTTCCTGAGGATAGAGATATGGAATACATTATGTGTCCGACTCAGTTGTGATGGTAAATCCAATCTGTAGGTTACACGGCCTATCCTTTCCATAATGACAAAGGGTCTAATATACCGTGGATATAACTTTCCTCGGTTTCTGAATCTGATTATTCCTTTCCAAGGCGATGCTTTAAAAAAAAAACTGATCGCCTACTTTAAATTCAAATGCTCTCCTCAGATTATCAATATAGGATTTCTATCTATCTTGGGTTGCTTTCAATCTTTCTCTGATAATCTTAACTTTCTCGGTGGTGATCTCAATCAACTCGACACCATTGAGCTTTCTCTCACCAACCTCATCCCAACATATTGGGGTTCTGCATTTTCTACCATACAAAGCCTTATAAGGTGCCATCCCAATGCTAGCCTGATAACTATTGTTATACGTGAACTCTATCAATAATAGGTGCATATCCCAGCTGCCTGAGAACTCAATAACACATGCCCAAAGCATGTCCACTAGCGTTTGGATGGTTCTTTTTGACTGTCCATTAGTCTGAGGATGAAATGCAGAACGGAAAGTCAAATGAGTGTCCATAGCTTTCTGAAGTCTAGGCCAGAATTGAGATTTAAAACGGGGATCTCGATCTGACACAATGGAAACTGACACTCCATGCAGCCTGATAATTTCTGATATATACAATTTGGCCAATTTCTCCAAGGAGAAATTCACTCGAATCGACAGAAAATGAGCTAACTTAGTAAGTTGATTTACTACCACCCAAATTTGCATCGTGGCCTGCCTGAGTCTGAGCTAACTCGACCACGAAGTCCATAGAAATATTCTCCCACTTTCACTCAGGTATTGGTAGAGACTATAAAGTCCCTACAGGTCTCTGATGGTACGGTATATCTTGGTACTGCTCGAATGCATAGCAAATACAGAATTATAGGCCTCCTCCAAGATAGCCTCTCTCAGCCCTCTATCATTGGGTACATAAACCCGATCTCCGAAAGTCAAAGTCCCATTTTGAGTGAAGTAGAATTCGTCCTCCTTGCCATCTTTAATATTTTGACAAACTCTGACCAACTCACTATCTAACATCTGACCCTGCCTGATCTGAGCAACTAGGGTAGGTCTGACCACAAAGCTAGCCATCAAGGCTCCAACCTCATCATACTCTAGTGATACTTCCATCATTCTCAGATCCATCAATAAAGGCATGTAGGTGGTGCGAACATAAGCTAAACTGGCTGAAGTCTTCCTACTCAAAGCATCAGCAACCACATTAGCCTTTCCTTGGTGGTAGTCAATGATTAGGACATAATCCTTAATCAACTTTAACAACCTCCTCTGTCTCAAATTCAGCTCTTTCTGTGTAAGTAAATATTTGAGGCTCTTATGATCAATAAATATCTGGTATTGCTCCCTATACAAGTAATGCCTCCATATCTTTAATACAAAATCCATTGTTGCTAGCTCTAGATCATGGGTAAGATAATTCTCTTCATACTTCTTCAACTGCCGAGAAGCATAACCTATAACCCTTCCATTTTGCATTAGCACACATCCGAGGCCCCACCTTGAGCCATCACTATATACAATATATTTGCATCCTGGTATAGGGAATGTCAAAATTGGTATTGAAGTAAGACAATTCTTCAGAGCTTAGAAGCTCTGCTTACATTGATCATCCTACTCGAACTTAGCCTCCTTTTTTATAAGTCTCGTCAGAAGTGCAGCCAACAAGGAGAAGTCCTCAATAAATCTCTTATAATATCCTGCTAGCCCCAAGAAGTTACGAATCTCTGTAACATTCTTTGGCTGTTCTCACTGATCTATGACCTCAATCCAAAGGGTATAACTAGGAACTCATAAAGACCATATCGAGTCCTGAATGCTGTCTTCGGAACATCATTTTCTCTTATCCTGTGTTGATGATATCCTGATCTTAAATTAATCTTGAAAAACACACTTGCACCCTGCAATTGATCAAACAGATCATCTATCATCGATAATGGATACTTGTTCTTGATGGTCACTCGATTGAGCTATATGTAATCAATATAGAGCCTCAATATACCATTCTTTTTTTTCACAAATAGAACTGGTACACCCCAAGGTGACACACTCGATCAGATAAAACCCTTCTCGATCAAGTTCTCTAACTGAGTTTTTAATTTTTTCATTTTTATGGGTGCTTATGATAAGGCAGTATCGAAATCGATGTCGTCATTGGCATCAGATCGATACAAAACTCAAATTCTCTATCAGGTGACAATCCAAGCAATTCCTCCTGAAAGACATTGAGGAATTCTCTCACCACTGGCACCTGTTTTAGACTAACTGATCTATCAATCACATGTTCCAAATACGCCTGACATCTTTTTTGTCGCAATCTTTTAGTCTCTATCATCGATATGATACAGGAAGGAAGTATCCTCCGCTCGCCCATAAAAACCATCTCCAGATCTCTCGATCGTCTGAAGATCACCACCTTTTTAAAGCAATCAATCGACGCATAATGCTGCGATAACAATCCATGCCTAAAATGGCATCAAAATCCTGGATACCAGGTCTCTATTAGCATACCGTACAAATACCATGTTAATGAATGACCTATCTGAACCAGGATCAACTAAAATGTATGTTGGATGATCAAATATCATCACCATACCAGTAATCACATCTGGATTAACCTGAGCTTACTCTTGATTCATCGCAAAAGCTCGAGTCTAAACTCGTGACTGGTTTCTCTGATTACTCTGATGAGTGGACCCGCTTCCTGATCTAACCTGGCTAGCACCTGTAAACTATGATCAAGGCATAGGCTGTTGTGCACCAGAACATCTCATATCTTGCCCTAGCTGGCTAACTATCTCTATCGTCCCTAAACTAAGATAATCTCTCTTCAAGTAACCCACTTGGCCACACTGAAAGACTAGAGGGATAATCTATAAGGCTCGCTATAATACCTCTTATAGTTAGGACATCACCTACTGTCGGATGACTTCCTGTCTGATCACCCTGATCCCAAGGAAGAAGTACCAAATCGAGACAATCTCTGCTCTCTAGGGGAAAAAGGTGAAGAAACCCCAAGACTTGTTGATTGGTTACTCGAAGATCCACTACTGTAGCTCTTCTTAGAAGACTGATCTACTGAAATATTGAGGTCCTTTCTCTTCTAAAATTTAGCCCTGGATCTCATTTCCCTAATCAATGATTCTTCTCACAAGGACAGCTGCACTACCTCTTCATAACTCTGCTTGCCTGTCACTGACATTCTGTTTCTGAACTTTAAATTTAGTCCTGCCTCAAACTTAGCACACAAAGTTTTTTTGGTGGCAAGTTCTTAAATAAACTCTGCCAACTGCTTTAGCTGAGTCTCATAATCTGCTACTGTACCACCCATCTATATCAAGTTCATAAACTTTTGCCTTTTCTGATTACTATAGAAGTACGTAAAGTACTTCTCTTGAAAGGCTCTCTGAAAATCTATCCAGGTAGGCTTAGCACTAAACCTCAAAGATATATTCTGCCACTAAGTAGCAGCCCTCTGTTCTAACAATTTGGTAGCCACTCTCAACTTTTCCTCATTTGACAAATCCATGTCATCTATATTCTGTTATACTATTCACAGCCATCTGCTTGCTTCCAAAGCATCTGTGGTTCCACAAAAAGGAAAACTTTAAAGTTGTCTCACTTCCTTGATCAACTTGGATAACTTTCTCACTGACCGAGAAGATTCAACTTAATTCAGATTCGACACTAAATTCTTTGCACTCATAAATGTCATGAGTGTGTTCCAAGTCTCCTATGTCCAAAGAAAATGAGCGTTCCCTATAGGATTCTACATCTGTGGTGGAGGATCCACAGGAACATGCTCCTGCTCATAAGCAGATGGTAGAGCATGAGATTATGCCCTTGATCATCTTGAATAATTATATTTCTCTGAGGTCTACCTCTTCTCCTCTCAGGTTGTGGTGGCATTCTACGCAAAAATCAACATAAATTATATCAAATCATAAAATATAACTGACTCGACTTAATCTATGGTACACTGATATGATTTTATAGAAATCTTTAATTTGAAAATCTCCAAGAATCAAAATCGAGAGAGTTCAAAAACAGAAAACATAACTCACTCGCAAAACTATAGGCTCTGATACTAATAAAATTATCATACCCCGACCCTAGTCGGCCACGTGATAAACGTTGCGAATCCCAAAAATATATCCTCTCACTTAGAATGCACTCCTAGAACTGCAAGGCATTAGAACCTATTTTCAAATTCATTTTCAAAATAAAATAATACAAAATAGAAGATTTTCAATCATAGAAGTATCAACATCTATATTTTCTCAAAATACATTACAAAATATTCTTGACCAAGCCAAATACATAAAATTATATCTTTTATGAATGTTCTTCAGTTCAATGAACTATAAAGTAAGAATTTGAGTCGAGTATTTAAAAACTGTGCTGAAGTCTTGCTTCAGCTATACTATACTGTGTCCGACTACATTAGCCTGAAATGGGAAAGTGAGGGGTGAGTATTTGAAAAAAAATACTTAATGAGTAGACAAATAAACAAAAATAAAAATTAGAAGCCCAAACACTGATTATGAAAAATCCTTGTAATCATCAAATCAATCATAGTAAAATGTGGCATCATATACATGTCTAAAAAATCAATATAATATTAAATATAATAGTGTCTCGATCTATAGGATCCCATCCACTCCCTCAGAGTTATATGGATAATCTGTAATCCTGGTTAGGATACTATCATATCAGTATAAGGCTAGCATGCTTTAATTTAGACATATGGATTCCACCCATCCTACGTTGGACTGTATGGCCAATCCACACTCCGGGGTTTATTGGATTCCACTCACTCCACATGAGCTGTATGATCAATCTTCACCCATATACACACAAAATCATAAATCAATAACAATGGCCCATCAAGGCAAATCGAATAATTGGTAGCTCACAAGGTTAAAAACATCATCTGTGGCTCACAAGGCCAAAACAGTAAAACAAGACATGTTGGCTCACAGGGCCAAATCAACAAGTATGGCACCCTGGCCATTATACACTCAACTATACCACATTCACAAATGTATACATATAATTGGCCTCCGATCTCACAATCGTAATATCATAATATCATCAAGCATAAACACAATAGGCCTCTAGCCTCACATTCATGAAAATTAAAGATTCTCAACAATCTTAATACTATCATAAGCAAGGGGTCAATCTGGCCACCACACAACATATATCCAATGCCTCCTCATTTCAGTTATACATATACATATTCATATGCTATCCTCTCTAACATTATAATTATTCAAAAATAACATAAAACAAGGTGAAGGAAAAGGATTGTGTCCACTCACTATTCTGGGGTGGGAAATCACCCTCTGAATGTTCTTCTCATGGCGGAGATCCTCCTGTCTTGACTGACGTGCCTGGATATACATACAAACACAGAATCACGATTTATCACAATGTGCGTGCATGATACAATGCATGCTCATACTACTCTCTCATTCTTCTCTCTCTCTCTTTCTTTACCTTTTCTCTCTCTAATATATTATCCTATACCAAACCCCACTCTATTTATAATTTTCTCATCAATTCTAATACCAATAACTATCAAAGTTCTCTAATTTATCGATATCGATGATAAATTAGAAAACCCTAAAATTATAGGATTTTATAAATAGTGTCTGAGCTATATATTCCTAGATTTACCTGAAATGATAGTTTGATCAGAGAGATAGACTGAAGAATAAGCTTACCCAAGACTGTAGGTGAGCTTAAAGTCCCTTTTTAGCTTGAATCTCTCTTTTCAATTAGTGTTTACCGTAACCCCTCCTTCATGATCCCTCGTAATCCGACGGGTAGAATTCTGATCAAAAGAGGTTTTTGAGTTCTGGTATTGATTCTGAGTTCATAAAAACTGCAATGATAGAGTTTGGAGGAGAAATAGTTAAGATAGTTTTTTCACAGGGAGAGAAAATGATTTCTATCAAAATGAGGAGAGAGAGAGAGTGAAATGAAACTCTAAGAAAGATGATCCCTTATTTCTGCATTAAGTTAAGGTTGTAAAATTATTAAAATACCCCTTTAAAAATGCCTGAACGTGTGACACGTCATAATGTTTCGATACATGCTCCTATATATCAATACATGTATCGATACATGCCATCGCAAAAGTCCTCAGAACAGTTAAAATATTGATACACGCTCCCCATGTATCAATACTTCACCACGCAAAAGTGCCCATGTTTGTCAAAGTATCGATACATGGCCCCTATGTATCGATAATTTTTGTCGGGGATGGTCTCTAGGCTCAAAAATACCCCTAGTATCGATACCTCAGTCTTCACTGTTCATATGTATCGATACTTCAATATTTACTGTTCATCATAAGCACAAGATATCGATATGTGTCTCCTTAAAATATCGATACATCCTATCACCTGGTCATGTATCGATACATCAATACTCTATATATCGATTTAGGTTTTTCAAGTAAAAACCCTAGGTTTCCAAGCTTTGAAAACACTTTGCAAAGCAAGAAAATGACCACACCAAAACCAAGATCACTTCACAAGGATCTAAAATCAATTTTCAATTGATTAGGATAATGAAAAATCAATCACCACTTGCAAGGAAGAAGCTTACGGGAAAGAGAGAAAGAAACCCAAAATTGCTTCTTTTCATTTTTAATGATAATATATAATAATAAAATATTATCCTTGTATATTTATTTAATTTAATTAACATTAAATTAAATAAATGGAATACGACTTGTCAAATATGTGGCCATAATGGAGCCACATCTCATGCATCTCCACCCTACATTTGTCAAATGAATTAAAGGCTAAGATTTTGCCATTTGTTAAATTTTCATTTGTTAGGATGAAAAATTCAACATATAACACTTATACCTATACCAAACTTTTATTAACCAATCATATTGCTTTAGCTCAATATATATAAGTGTGACACAATCCATTTAGGAAAATTTTAAGCCAATTTAATGCAAGACTCAATAGGTTCAGAGTAAAGCCGGTATTAGACAATTTATCCGAAATCAAACTCTTTAATTCCTTTTATAACCTGAATTTAACTCTTTAATTCTTATTAATTTCGTTAATCTTCAACAAGATTAATTAAATGTCCATAGATCAATATTGACACCTAGCCATGCAATACGGACTCCGAATTACAATGAAGTACAATGGTTCAACCAATGAACCCTTCCGTCATCAGTTACCGTATAATACAATCCTTCCATCACACAATACTCTGGTTGGATCAAGGATATGCTATTATCATCAACACCCTTTAAATCTAATTATATGTATAATAAATAATAGATGACGACTCTATTGTGTATTTCCATTGAGAATACACTTTTCAATCACATATAATATGCAACCCTAGCCGAGGATTTCTCGAGTTAAATTTGAATTATTTATATAGAGCATTCTATCTCCAACACTAAGGTTAATAAATCCTTTCTCGAACATTCACATACCTCTATGAATGTCTTATCATACCCAATAACTACGTATCACAAGCATTAGTATAGACTTGCCCTGAGTAGTATTAAAGTAGGATAATTCACTCACAAGGTAACCATGATGTTATAAAGTCTAAGGATCACTTACACAATTGACACAACGAATACTCAATTAATGATTAAGTGTAATTAGCATTTGGATAATTCATGTGAGTCTGTTCAGTGAACTCATACTCAACCAATGAGCATCTATACACTTTCTTTAGTGTCTCCACACAAGTAATCTATGAAATCGATTACCCGCTATCACATAGAGCAAGGATAGTGATCTCAAATAGATTTTGTACCCAAGTATAGGTAGTCTTGTTATAGTATAGTCTGGTGAGTCCAAGTGTCGTATCCACAGGGAGTG
>JAVXUL010149487.1:0-14207 GCA_035590515.1 Trichilia minutiflora
AAGTGTATGCATATATATATTTGATGTGTATGTATATACTTGTTGCACATATTTTTGATATGCATTTAATACATATTTAATGTATGTTTATGTATATAGATATGTGTAGAAATGTTGTTAGATAGAAATAAAACATTGGGCTTAGTTTAAAACAAATGTGATTTGTTAGAAAATATTAGTAATTATTACTATAGTATTGATACTATACGTTAATTATATCAACGCCATAAGTTAACTAGGTCAGTGACTAGTTAGCTTAGTTTGACTAGTTAATATTATTTAACCAATCGAAAAATTTCGACAAGTAAAATTAAGTCACTAGTTTGACTAGTTTCTTAATGAAAATTTTACACAAACGTAGACACAAATAAAATTCTTTTGAGACAAGTGAACCCAATACATAAACACCAAATTTTTGTAAGACAAGAGATACAAAACACAAGTAAACATGAAAAATTATTTTTCAAATTAGAAGTTTGATTTCATATTAAAAACACATAAATGTTATATGTATATAATGAATTGTTAATATAATCATGTAATTTTTGAATTAAAATATCCATCCATCCATCCATTCATCCATATATATATATATATATGATGTATATATGTATATTTGTTAGTAACAAATTTATTCATAAGATGAATAAATATTGAAATCTATTTGTTACTAATAATATTCTTTCAAGAATTAAATGAATATTAATATACATGTTTGCTAAAATAATATTTTTTTAAATATATATGTTAGTAATAATATTTATTCATTAGATGAATAAATACTAAATATATTAGTTACTAATAACGTTTGTTCATTGGATAAATAAATATTAAATTTGATTGTTACTAATAATATTTGTTCATAAGATGTTTTAAGAAAATTTATTTAGTAATTTGTTTAATATATATAAAATATATGTGGGTTTTGTGAAAACCCTGTGTTAACAATATATATGTTTATAACATGTGTAAAATTTACTTGCGTATAAACTCCCTAATAAAATTATTAAATCTATACCTCCCTTGGTGGGATTACTTTAAATTCTTTGTATAAATTCATATTCCAAGATTTCTATTATGTGAGAGGTGTGGTGTTTGTGTAATAGAATTTGGTTATTTGATTCTTGAGTGTATATTTTCACCTTGACCAAGATTTCTATTATGTGAGGAAGAAGTAAAAATAACATCTTTAGAAAGTGTTATGGTTTGGATTTAACTAGTTTAGGGTGCCAAAATTTTTACTATATGAGGCATTTGAAGTTAGAGCAAAATATGAATCAAATCTTACATCGAATGTAAAAGGTAAGGAGTTTCCTACTTATCAAGATTAATTAACCAAGATTTCTATTATGTAAGGTTGGTTAATTGAAATAAGATATTGTTTTCCCATTAATTATTAAAAATCTAACAAAACTTTTGAGTCCTAACTAAGGAGTATAGGATTCAAATTAAACAGTAAAAGACAATATATATGATTAGCACTTAATAATAACATTTAAAATGTTTAGTTGTTATAATTCAAATTTGTTTGAATTTAATGAATGACATTATTTGATTTTTTAATAATACAGATCACTAATCTTTTTTTGTTTCTTTTTAGTTTCTCAAAGAAAAATGGGATAACTAAAATTGATACAAAACTGTATCCTAGTTCTTCTAATAGATCATGGACAAAATTAGTCTAGTGGCACAAAATTTCAAGATTGATAATAAAATAGTAAAAAAAAAATATTTCCTTTGTGAAAAATTAAGACATATGAGAAGAAGGTGTCTTTAGTACCTTTAAGGTCTTGAGAAGGCCATAATAAACAATACAAATAGCTGTATGATGATTAATTATGAATTAAGTATAATTTATAATCATCATTCCTGAATTTTAGATTCAGCAGCTACATCTTATATGTGTGGCTCTTTGAAGATAATATCAAATAGTTTAATATTATCGAGAGGTGAGATTGTTTTAAGAATGGCTAATGGATTAATAGTTACTGCTAAAATTAAAAGATCTTACAAGGTTAAATTGTCTACTTGACATATTTTGAGATTAAATTCTGTGTTGTATTTTACTAAAGCCACTAGAAACATAATTTCCATTTCTGTGCTATATAAAGATGGTTATAATATGCAGTCTAATGAAAATGAATGTTTGCTACATTTGGAAAATGTATTAGTGGGTAAAGCAATAATGTGAAACCCATCCCTTAGGGTTATGAGCATTATTATAAAACTCTCATAAGATTCTATGCTTGATACTTCATGTAGATCACGTGTTAGAGGGTGTAATAACTTCAAGTTATGTTTAAGGGGGGGGGGGGGGGGGGTAGAGAATAGGAGGTTATGAAAAAGAACTGAATTTTTGATTCCAAAATCATCTCCAATCGAGAAAAAGTTACTTGTTATTTTTATAGAGGTCGAAGAGAGCTTTTTAATGATATATTATGAGTTCCGAGCGAATATTAGAATCCAAAGTTATGGTCATTTGAAATAACAGTCCTCCAAAGAAAGAGAAAAAGTAAAGGTATTGATACCTTTGAAGAAGGGTATCAACACCTTTTAGAGTTGAGGACCAAATGTATCGATACCTTAAAAGCATAATAAATAGTAATAGGTCAAACGTATCGATACCTTACAAGCATATGATTAATAACAGTGTCAAATGTATCGATACTTTGATAAGGGTATCGATATGTTTTTTACGGAGATGAAGTCTGTTTGCGATGAAATGTATCGATACATTGAGAAAGGTATCAATATGTTGCAAGTATGGTAAACAGTGAATAGCCAAAGGTTTCGATACATTTTGAGAAGGTATCGATACCTTTAAACGGATTACACGGTGTTTTTAGAAAGATATTTTTGTCTTTTTATAGCCCCTATATATGCAGATGAGGGGATTGTCTTCTCCATTTTTGTTTTCTTCTTTCTCTCTCATCTGAAACACTTCTCTCTCTGTCAAGGATAAAACTCAACCATTTCTCTACTAAACTTCGCCATTTCAGTTCCTATGAACTGAGAATCAATACCAAAACTCAAAAATATCCTTTGATAAAAGTTTTAACCGTCGATTTGAGTGAAATCGCGAAAGAAGGGTTGTGATGAACAATAGTAAAAAAGAAAGATTCAAGCTAAAAGGGGGCTCCAAGCTGACTTACCAGTTTGGGTAAGCCTATCCCTCGCCTCATCTCTCTATTTTGAGCTGTCATTTCATATAAATCTAGGAATAGATAGTGTGGGTACTATTTATAAAATCCTAAAAATTGAGAGTTTTTTAGTATATCGTATGTATTGATAAATTAGAGGACTTGACTTCTATTGATATTAAAATAACTGAGAATGATATGAAAGAGAAGTGAGGATGTGTGTGAATAGTATATGATAGTATATTAGAGAGAGAGAGAGGATATTAGTAGCATGATCATGCATTGTATCATGCACGAGCATTATTGCAGATAGTGAATCTATGTTTATATATGTATCCAGGTGCGGTAGCTTAGACTAGAGGATCTCTGTAGCGAGGAGGATACCCCGAGGATGGTTTTCCACCCTAGAACAGTGAGTGGATACACTTTGTTTATTTTGCCTCTGCTTTTAAATGATTATTATGTGTATAGCATAGAATGTGGATATGTGTATATGGATACATAACTAAAATGAGAAGGTGTTGGATATATGTTGTGTGGTGGCCGGGTTGGCCCCTTGTTTGTGATAGAGGTAGGTTGTTGTGAAATCTTGATTGCCATGAATGTGAGGACGGAGACCCAATATGTATATTTGTTATTGTGACATGAGATTGAGGTCGGCGACCTATAGCAAATGACATTTTATAAAATAATTGTAGATGTGGCATAGTCTATATTATAGATTACAAACAATGATCGGGGTGCCATGAGTGTGTTTTGATCTTTTTAGTCACAGATGATAGAGTTATTAGATGTATGCTGTGTTAGTGATATCATGGGTGAGGATTGTCCATACAACTCAGGGTAGAGTGGATGGAATCCGATAGTCCCAAGATGAGGATTGACCATATAACTCAAGTAAAGCAGGTGGAATCCAATAGACCCAGGAATATGGATTGTCTATGCAGTCTAAGATTAGATGAGTGGAATCCAACATGTCCAAGCTAAAGCATGCTAGCCATTTCTATGTTTACATGGGCACACCTCCCCAACTAGGATTGCAGATCAGCCATACAGCTCAGAGAGAGTGGATGGGATCCAATAGATCGAGGGGTTGTATATATATATTTGATTTACATTAACTTTTTCGTAGTTATGTTTAGTATGTCACATCGCACATATTTTATTTTTAACGATTACGATGGTTTACCGTAATCGATGTATGAAATCATTTGCTATATGTATATTTGTAATATTTGTAATAAGTGATTTTATATATTTGGCTTGGCCAGGAATAACTTGTACTGTATTTTGAGAAAATACAAATGTTGATATATTATGATCAAAAATCTTTCATATTATATTATTTTATCTTATTTTTAAAAATAAGTTTAAAAATAGATACTAATGCTTTGCGGGTCCTAAGAATGCATTCTAAATGATAAGATATATTTCTAGGATTCGCAACGATTATCACGTGGCCAACTAGGATCGGGGCGTGACAAATAAATATAAATAATTTATATGTCCTAGAATTGAATAATAGTTCTTTAATTAAATCCATTATGAATAAAAGAATTTGTGATAAAACAAATCCTAAATATCTATGGCATTATAGATTAGGTAATATCGGGGATAGCAGATTGATTAAACTTGAAGAAAATGGATTTTTAAGTTCACTGGTTTCTACATGCTTTCCAACTTGTGAATCATATCTTTGAGGAAAGATGATCAAATCTCCCTTTAAAAGTAAATATGAGAGAGTTAAAAAACTATTAGAACTCATATATACATATGTATATGACTATTTAGTATTGAAATTCGAGGAGGATTTGACTACTTCATTACTTTTATTGATAATATGTCATGGTTCGAGTATACATATTTAATCAAATACGAATCTAAATCTTTCGAAAAGTTTAAGGAATTCAAGAATGAAGTAGAGAAATATATTGGAAAGATTATTAAAATTTTGTAATCAGATCGTGGAGGAGAATACTTGAGTATAGAGTTTCAAGAATTCTTAAGAGAGAATGGAATAATTTCCTAATTGACTCCTCCTTATGCACTATAATTAATGGTGTAGCAGAAAAGAAGAATTGTACTCTATTAAAGATGGAACAATCTATGGTAAGTTTTACTAATTTACCAATATCATTGTGGGGATATGCCCTACTCATTGCTGTGCATATCCTGAATAAAATCTCATTAAAATTAGTTCAAAAGACCATATATGAGATATAGTATGGAAAAAAATCTAGTTTCAATTATATGAGAATATGAGGTTGTCTAGCTTATGTTAAATTAGTTAACACTGATAAGCTAAAAGTAAAATTAAAAAAGAGTCAATTTATTGGGTATCCTAAAGACAGTTTAGAATATTGTCATAAGTGTATTAGTATAGATTTATAGTTGAAAAACTATTTATCGAATGTAATCAAACATTGATAAATCACATAGTATGCATATAGTTAATGATTTATCAATATATTATACTAGTGTGCGATGTACCTTAAACCTGAAACGTTTCAATCAGACTTTGTATAGATGCGTACAATTTATATGGTGTATAAGTAGAGGGTTAGTCATGTCTTGTCTATTAAAGTCGATTTAGGTATTATTCATATAGAAGTACGATTGATGGTTAAGATGGGATCTATTGGCTCGACAAAATGAATCGAAAGTTTTCGTTGACTCTATTAAAGTCAAGTTCTTAAACGAATATCGATAGATGTCTAGAATATAAGTCTATGGCCATAACACTTTATATGTCACACAAAGAGTTCGTGGGGATGTATTTATGACATAATGATTAATGGTTCGTAAGCAAATGAAGATTAAGGTTTTGACATTTTATAAACCCTTACTCGATTAGGATTTGATAATAAAAGGATATGAACTACAGGGTACGTACAATAAATGAAAGGTTTGATGAAGAATTTCTTTGTTGTGATTTAGGGACTATGGCGTATTTTTAGATGCTACCCATAGTCGTTGAATATTCGAAGTGTTCAAGATTAAAATGTTCCGTGTCAAAATATTTGGTATTCACTCACGGTTAAGTCATAGTGAACCTTTATGGTCACACCAAAATTCTTATATGTTTCTTTAACGAGGGAGAGATAAAATATTATCAGTAGAAGACTAGCACCCTCAAGGATAATATAAAAGGCCGAAATAAATATATATAAGTGTTATATATATTTGTTAATCTTTAAAGTGTTAAAGAATTATATATTTGACATATTTGTGAAATTTAATATAAATTACATACCAAATTGATAATATTGATTATGAAATATGTTAAAATATTATTTTAATACAAAATAATTAAACCTAAATTAAAATATTTAATGTCGATGAAAATGATCATTTGACCGTTATATGATATATTTATGTAATTTAATGTAAATTATATTTCAAAATTGATAATTGAGATTATCAAATATATGAAAATGTGATTTTAATATAAAATGATAAATTTTAAATTAAAGTATTAATTTGGATAAAATTATCGTTTTACCCTTTATATTATATTTGACAAAGAGCGTTATGGTAAATATATTATAATTATGGATTTATGAAAATTTATAAGATTAATTAATTTATTAACTATTTATTTATTTTTTAATTTTTAAAGAATGAAATAAATATTAATGGCTACTATGTAAACACTTGGTAAATTTTGATTTGTCTAAGTCTACATTTAAATGTTAAATGCTTATTGGTTAGTTTTGACATGGTTTCATTCATCTATTGTAGGTGTAGTTGTATCACATAATATCCAATTAAATAATATTATTTATTAGATAAATATTAAATTATTTAATTAAAAATGAAAATAAAAATAAAAATAATTGATTTTATTTTATTTTCATGAGATAATTCAGCCAAAAATAGCTCTCTCTCCCTCTCTCAAGTTCGACCATGGTGAAGAATGTATGGGAAAGGTGCTAATTGAAAAGGTCTCATGGTTTTGAACTTGTATTCATCAAATTAACAAGCTAAGGAGGTAATCTACCAAAGCCCTAACTTGATTTCATTATATTTTCATTATTTTTTATGACTTTTGGCATGAGATGCTTGGAGAAAAACTTCAATTAAAGCATGATTAGACCTTAGAATCCATTAAGAAGCATATTAATTTTGTCCTTATCTAACAAGATTTTGAGAGAAGTCCCAAAGAAAACCATGATGAAAGAAATATGGCAAAACTAGAGGACAAATACAATATGAAGTCTACAATATAAAGGTTATATTTGAAAAAAGAAGATGTAAGTGTTCAACCTTGATAAAAGAGTATTAGTAGAAGAACATTTGGATAGGTTTAATAAGTTGATATTGGACCTAGAGATGGTGGAATGAAAGTAAAAGATGAGGACCAAGCTCTTCTAGTATTAACATTACTACCTCCGTTGTACAAACACTTAATAGATACCTTATTATATGGTAGGATTTTGGTATCTCTGAATTATGTCAAGAATGCTTTGAGCTCTAAGGAGTTGAATAAAAAGAATCAGCTTAAAGAGATTACATCAGGTAAAGGGCTAAATATGAGAGAAAGAACAATAAACATGGGAAAAAGAAGTAACAAAGGCCAAGGTCTAGGAGAAAAAAATCCAAAGTGTTTTCATTGTCATAAAAAAGGTCACTTTAAAAAGGATTGCCTTGAGAGAAAGACAAGACAACAAGAAACAAAGCATGATGGCTAAAGGTATGGTTATAGTAAAAAGGTAAAATTTTAGGAGGCCCTTCTTATTGTTGGTTGTTGAGATAAAGACATCTAAAGAATAGATTTTGAATTTGGGTTACATCTTTCACATGTGTCCATTTTTTTCATCCTTAAGAAGAAAAGAACTTGAAAGAGTCTTGTTATTGTTAGATAATAACATAGCTTGTGAGATGAAAGGTATAGACAGGATAAAGATAACGATGTGTTTGGATTCTTGCATTAAGTTGCAAAATGTGACATATGTACTAGGGCTAAAAAAGAATCTAATCTCACTTGGAATATTAGAAGTATTGGGGTGTACTTTTAGGAGTGAATTCAAAATATTAGAAGTTACAAAGGAATCTTGAGTATTAAGAGACAAACTTGTATGTGTTACTAAGAGACATGGTTATGAAGAAAGTAAAGTTTTTAGAGATTGGTATAGGCAAAAAGAGCACTAGTGTGACTCATGGTACATAAAAAATCCTAAAAATTCTCAGCTTGAGGTGGAGCTCAATACACCAAGAAAAAAAGTTAAGAGAGAAGTTGTAGGAGATGAAGATGATAAGATAAGAAGCAAATTTTTTAAAAAAGAACTTTGAGTGACTACAATCTAGTGGAAGGAAGCTTTGAGATTGAAGAAGAGTCTAAAGCTATGTACAAAAAGATGAAGTCTTTGGGAAAGTTTGACACCTTGTTGAAAGTGGAGAGGCTAATGAAGACTTTAGACATGAGTTAGAGAGTTCATCAGGGTACAACGTGGTCTAGTTGTTGAATATGATAGAAAGCTTGGTATAAAAAGGTATATGGTTAATTACGGTTAATTAAAATCATCATTATAACATGTATTAGCCTTAGCAATAAGGAAGGTTGAGTATGAAGAGACAATTGTATTAATTAAAAGGGCAGTATGATTGCAAGAGAGCAAACTAAGTTGAATATTAAAAGAATTGCAATGAATGTTCTGACCAAGATACTGCCAACTAAAAAATTCATACATTGTTATAAATTAATTAGAATGCCAATTTAATGAGTAAAGGATTAGTTGAGTTAAGGTTGTTAGGGGAATATTCAAGGTTTCGATAGCAATATTGTGAAGGAAAGTATGTTTAAGGATCGTTGATGTAAAGAGAAAAAAAAAAGAAAAAGGATTCAAGAATATAAAACTTGAATCAAGGTAGAAATTGTGAAAGTGATTCAAGTTTTGTGTTAACAAAATAGGGCTTTAGTTGAATAAATTATAAACTATGTATTTTTTATATAAGGGTATTTTAGTTATTTTATCCTCTATGGACATTTTCATCATTTTTATAAAATATGCATTTAGGTACTATTATTGAGTAAATGATTTAACGGCATTAAATTTTGATTGAAAATGAATATTAAATGAGTTAGGAATGAATTCAAAAAGCTAACATTAAAATTTTTCCTTGAGAAGAGATATTTGATCAAATGAATTGGGGAATTTATTCGAATGAAAAACTTTGATGGAACAAATCAGGAGATTCGATTGAACGAATGAAGACAGACGAATTCGATTGAATGAATTAAAGGAACATTTGAATGAATAAGTTTGACTAAACAAAAGGCCTTATTAGTTCGAGCGAACAAATGGTCAAGCAATTTGTTCAAACAAAGTAAGTTTGATCGAATGAATCAAGCAATTCATTTGATTGAATTGATTAAAAATCTAAGAAAATGTTGTTTTTGCCATTAGAAATTTTGTCTTCTTCTGTTTTTTTAGGGACATTTTGGTATTTTTCCTACTTGCTATA
This sequence comes from Trichilia minutiflora, assembly GCA_035590515.1. Lineage (NCBI taxonomy): Eukaryota > Viridiplantae > Streptophyta > Magnoliopsida > Sapindales > Meliaceae > Trichilia > Trichilia minutiflora. Next base: position 9,606 of record JAVXUL010149487.1, read on the forward strand.
GCTAGGAGTGCATAGGGGAGGATTTCTCATTTTTTTTCTTCCATTCTTTTTGCCCCCATTCGTTTCCTTCCATTCTATGCTTTCTCCTTATTCTTTCAATTGATGTTTGTTTCTGACTAATTAAATTACAATTTTTTGCTAGAAATCAAATCCCTAACACTTCCTTGCCTATAATCAAGTTTTATTTCATTGAATTAATAAGGATTCAAGCCAGAGGAGGCTCAAGTTTACTATTCACAACAAAAAGATTTTCAATAATATTAGCTATAATTAAAGCTATTGAGTGTAACTAAATTTATTTGTTTAATTGAGTAATCGAAGAATTTGAATAGTAGGGTTATTGTTCATCCACTTTTGAATTAGGGTTTGATTGATTTAATTTCAAGTTTATGTATATCAGTTAGGGCGTAAAGAACACGTGTAAATAGTTAAATTATCGAAATTACGAAGTTAGAAAATTTGATGTAGTGAACAATAACTCTGAACATTGTGCATGAGAATTTTACTGTGCATTTATCAATTTTGGACGACTTTAAAATTTGAATAAAATTTGACATATATGAGTTAGAATAAATGCCTTGCATATGATTTCTTAAGAAATTGGATTGAATTAGACTAAATTCAATAATTGTAAAATTGGGGATCAAAGTGTACTAAATCATTGTAATAGATATAGATATGGTATTAAAGTATGATAATAGGGTTTCATTGATAAGAATTTGTAAAATGGCCTAATAACGACATGATTTGTGTAATAGAAAGATTTTGAGTTAAATATTGAATTTGGCATTCATATGCATTATTCATGCATAGCATATTGTTCCTATAAAAATGATTATTAATTTTATATATGTGTTTGTTCATAGGCCCAGATGATTTAGTGCTAGGATCACTGTTGTGAAGAGGTCGTCGAGAGAGTGAATCTCCGCCTTTTGGTTGTAAGTGAATTCTTTCTTATCTCTTTATTTTTTTGAGATTATTTATAAGACTTATATATATATATATATATATCTTTCTAAAACGCTTTAGAGCGATAAAGATTTTCATTTTGATTTGATTTGTATTGGGAGACGATAATGATTTGATTGAGATTAAAATCAGGAAGATGTCTCATCTTTTTGTGATAGATATATAGGATGATTGGATTATGATTATGGCATGATTTATGTGTCTATATCTATATCTATCTATCTATTTATTTACAGATATGGATATAGATATAGACATAGATATAAATATGGTTGAGGTCGGAGGCCAGTTATGATTTTTATAATATTAATGTTGTAATATGATTTCATGAGGTCCAAAGGACCAATACATGTGAATATTGATTTTGTCTCTGAGGTTATTTGATAATTGAGGCTAAGAGACTAAGGATTTTGTTAAATTTTATGATTTTGATGATTTCTACGAGTATGGCTAGAAAGCTAGTATTATATTATTTTGATATGGATTTTGGCTTTGTGTATCGATTATTAGATTATATTGAGGGTGAGGGTATCCTACTTTTAATTGAGGTGAATAAAACCCAATAGACCCAAGGGTCAAGATTTTCTTACAACCAAGTGAGGTGGATGGAAATCCAATTGGCATGATATGTATAGCACATTATTGCACACTTGTATATGAGTTAAGGATATCTTATGGTTAAGTGAGGTGGATGGAATTCAATAAATTTAATTAACTTAATTGGTTTTGATATTGTGGATTTTGTGGATATATTGGTTTATGGATGATTTATGCCACATTGGTATGTACGCTTTAATAGGATAACTTTATGCTGGTTTTGCTATGATGATATTTTACTGATATTTTTTAATTATGAATTAAGTTAGAAACTACTTTATATATATATCCACTCACTAAGTATTTTAAAATACTCATCATTTTTCCTCTCATGTTTTAAGATAATCTTCATCAGACGGCAGGCTAGCTGGTTTTATCAGAAATTGTATTGTTCGTGTCAGGTACTGGATTCAATTTATGCTTATGTTTGGTCCACTTAAATTGAAAACTCAAATCAATTTGCACTAAATGATTTATGTATTTTAATTTACTCGTTCGAGTGTGTATTTGATATGATGATATTTGTATTGTATTAGGATTTTTGGTTTGAGATCGATGGATTCTATTATTCTTTCTGTGATTTATGATTTAGTTTATCGATCATAGACCGAATGACAAGATTAAAATGTGTTTAAATTGAAAATGATGATATTAATTGCATTTTTAGAAATGTGAAATAAATTGTTATTAAATAAAATTTAATCTAAATATATAAAAGAATATTATTCTTAACACCCACTAAATATGCCTAATATAAAACCCCATTTTACCAATTCGGGGTAATTTGGTTATTTTATAACCCAAAGGTATTATTGTTATTTATCATATGTATTCATAGGTATGATTATCAAATAGTCAATATATCACTAATGCTTAATTATGTTATTTATTGAAACTTTGTGTATTGGGAGAGAATTTTACACCTAAATGAGTTGAAGTTGAACTCACATAAAAACTAGAAAATTACCAACTTCGGTCTTGGTTGACTAAATATGTGCCAAATTATGGAACATATGTGTTGTAATCTTCAACCAATTAAAGAAGGTGTCTTGGTCGATCGAAGATGTGCCAAATCTTGGCACAGATCAATTACAAACTTCGGTCGACCGAAAGGCATGTCTTACTCCACCCACGTTATGTCAAAGTCTGACCTCAAAAGTGGTGGAATAATCTATTGAAGCTTAGAAAAAGTCTATTATACCATCTTCTGGAAGCTTCTTCCCTTTATGTCATCAAGGATATTTTTATAATTTTGTAGAGCATTATAAATAGGGGTCAAACCTCCTTATCCAATCATTTCCCATTATCTTCTTTCCCTTTAAACTTTTTACAATCTTCTTCTTCCTCTCATTTTTCCTAATTTTATCAATTAAATTCTATTTTTTTACTCAAATTTATCATAATTTAACATCTCTTACATCTTAAAAGCTTTATTTATTTTTTTCATTTTAGTGAGAAATCAAGCAGAAGGAAAATTAGGGTTTTAGTCACTTTTAAGGTTTTCAACAATCAAAAGAAATGATAGCTTTCTAAGGTTTGAATCAACCCATTGGTAAGTTTTAGCTTATTTCAAGCTTTGATTTCATATTTGGTTGAAGTTAGAAATTAGGGTTTATTATTTATTTGAGAATTCCAAAAATTTAAGTTTAATTTTGATAAATTAAGTCGACTTATGTTATTTAAAACGTAAAATGAATAAATTGGATGTTGAATTGTACGAAAATAAGGAGTTTTCTAATGAGACCATAGTTGGCAGTAAGTTGGATATCGAGTTGGTTTTCAAATTAATGAATGAATATTTTTAAGAAATTGGTTATAAGATTCGTTGTTGGAAATCAATAAAATGATCACAAAATGAATTAAGCCTCAATGCTCAAATGTCGACTGGGAAACTTGAGTTAGAAAACATAATTATGGCATGTATAGTGCATGGATATCATTTAAGGTGTAGACATTAATATGATTATTGGTATGTGTATGAAATAGACATTGATTGCGTGATAGAGAAGCCTGTGTAAAGTGAGGGATTATAGGGAGTGCACACTCTCCCTAAGTATGAGTGAATTCTATTTATTTTTATCTTTTTTAAAATGTTTTAACATGAGTCTTATGTTTTCATTTGAAGTAAAAAAAATATATGTAAATTATCTTCAAAGCTGTAAAAGATGGCTTGTAGATTGTATGAGACCCTAGAGGCTAAGTTTTTTTTTAAATTAATAAACAATTACAAGCAAAATTTATTTATATATTTTTTGTTAAATGATTTTTATATATTGATGCATTATAAATAATTATTTGATTTTATAATATTTGTAGCATGTATGATTTGATTTTAGATTTGATGATGATTTTCATATGTGTGACAGGATTAGTGGGTTAGGATTGTATAATTAATTGGAGCTATAGAGTGGTAGCCTAAGGCGGACCTAGGTGAAGGACCCTTAGGTGAGTGGATCATAGGTGGGCAGGTATAAAGGAAGAGATTGGTATCGGTAAGATATAGAGTTAGCCCACCTATAAAAAATATCAAAGATAGTCACGAGTATCAATATATGACTACTCAAGATAAACGTCAGTGATGAACTTGATTTTGAATAAAATATCATGCATATATTTATTTTTAAAATAAAGAATATTTTATTAAATGATCATTAGTTTTCTCATGTATAAAAAACTCACTAACAGTTTCGAGATTACTCAGAGTTAAAGTAATTGTTGAAAGAGTGTGGTTAACCTAATGATTTTCAAATAGACAAGCCAAGGTTGTAAATAGTTGAGTGATTTCTATGTTTTTATAAATGATTGTACTTTTAAATCCTTTTATGTTTAAAATGTTAACCTTGATATTTTAAATAATTATTTTTACTTATTAGTTCACTCATGAAATATATTATTGTATACTCAACTCTCTTTATTTTTTAATTTCAGGTGATAAAAGCGCGATGGAGAGATTAGAAGTTATACCCTTATAGTGATTTTGTATTTATTCATATATATATATATATATATATATATTATATATTTTTTCTCTGACTC
>JAVXUL010149517.1:0-14204 GCA_035590515.1 Trichilia minutiflora
ATATTTATTAGAATTTGAAGTATGACAAACAGATTTGTAATAAATATTTGGATTTTCTTTGGGATGGATTGATCCCCATTTGTTTTATTTGGATGAGAAATTTTGTTTATTTATATGCATATGAACATTTGAAGTGCCTGTGGTTTTATTGTATTCCTTTGGAGTTTGGGTGTAAGGTTGGATTTGTTTGGAAGTGTAATGTGAAATGTTTGTGAAAGCAGAACTTTTATGAATGCCTTACAGGTCTTCAGGTTGTAATCTATGTGATTGAGTACACCCTAGAGGTCTGTGGCAGTTGTCACAGTAGGACCCATGGGTTGGGGTGTGACAACACCCGACTGGGTGGTTGTGGTGATAAGGCTTGGGACATTATGGTTAGCGTCCTGAGTTCGAATCAACCCTATACCCGACTGACGCGTCAAGGTGGAAATCCCGAGTTATTTCTGTGCTTAGTACCACTACGGGTGATCCCTACACATGCACTTAGTGGTTAAGAGTAAGGTCATGTGATCTACGGTCACAAGCTCTGCGAGAGTAGGTACTTATCCTCGTGTGTAGCTGGACGTCATAGTAATAGCTGAATATGGGAGGTTCCGAATTAAAAAAAAGAAAAAGAAAAAGAAAAAAAAAGCTAGAACAAATTCCTTTACTGATTAATGTCGATTTAATTCCAAGATACCACATCACGGTTATTTTCACGAAATCAGGAGAGACAAAATAGATCTGCACATCTTTACTTACTTTGCAACTTGCTTTTGCACCCAGCAATGGCTTTTTTCGATGTCTATACCGTTAAAAGATGAAATAGCTAGGGAAACTAGATGGCATCAAAGTTGCCTTGTGGGAGATCTTGCTTGCATGTTTACTTGATGGTTTAGCAGCAGGACTTAATAGAAGATAGTATAAAGTAAACATGCAGATGCTCTACCTCTTATTGAGAAGTCTGAGAAGCTAACTTATTTACTGAACTCAACAATCAAGATGACAACCAAATTTTGGAAAATTGCATAGTTTAATTAAACTAAAAGTGTTCATTATTTTTTTAGCAATAACACCACATTCCTTTTTTTTAGCAAGTTCATTCATTTGAGGCAACAATACTCCTTTCTCTAATTTGAACCAATATACCCTAGTTTCTTTTTTTCTCATTTTAGTTTTGGAAATTTTAAACTTTCATCTCGTTTTGCAACATCATAATTGAACCAAGTAATTCCGGCATCGTTCATTTGACCAATCAAATTCCGGGCATTGTTCATCCCACCAAGCATCTCTGCTCAAGAGGCAAAATATTGAACCGGCAATTATGCTCTTCCAGAAATTTGATGAACTGAAGTACCCTCCCCTTTCTTGGTCTTTTTAGGCATTAAGCCTTTAAATACAGTTGTTATTTATATATGGAGCTTCAAACCAATCGGTTGTCGATCCTGTTCTTTGAAATTCATAGTTTTTCATCATGGAAAGCATGCTCAATTCTTGACGTAGTATTTTTTTCTTGGCATATAACTTGCTATCAATAGTTTCACCTCGATCAGTACTAGGGAAAGCATTACATAGAAATAGCCACTAATGGTAGAATTTGTTAGAGTACCAACCGCTGAAGAAGTGATATGTTTCTTTAACTTCAAAAGGCCGTTCATCGAAAGCAGTACTCGCTTACTCAGCCGAAGTAGCATGTGATGACCTTGGTTAGAGTACCACATGAATGATCGACCAAAGTTGTACTTAACTCTTAGTGGGGATAGCGTATAAGGACTTGAGAGGAGTGGCACTTGCTGGCTCGAACATAGTACGAGCATTACTTGTATATTCTGGTGTAACTTGTCTATCACAACCACCCGTTTAATATATCCCAATATTCCTAACCACAAGAGTATCGTTGATATCAAAATAGTCAAAATTAGTGTTATTTAGTTAGTAATTATAAGAAGTGTATTAAAAAGGAACCGTAGGTTGCTGCGATATGGGGCATGGGCTAGCAATTGATTGCTGCTACTAAAAGAGGAAAAGGGCATTCGGCCCTTTCTAACTTTTTATTTAGCGAAAATTATGTCAGAACTCTATATTCCAATGACATATTAACACTCATAAATTAATAAACGTGAAAATCATTACAAAATATGCATATAGGTTCATACGGGGTGAAAGCCATCGGTGAAGATTTTCTAATACCAAAATGTGGTTCGCTTGGGAGATTGGAATTGGCTGAGAATGTAATAATAGAATTCACATCCTTAAGTACACCAAAATTTCATCAGTATCTAAGTTTGAATGAATGAGTTACTAATTTTGATCGATTTTTTAATTCCATAAATAAATCAAATGAAGTTAATTCAAATATACACAAAAGACAAAATTGGATAAGACAAATTTAAAAGTATTTTTATCCAAAATAGATGAATTAAGCTAAAAAAAATAAGGGATTGCTAAAAAAACAATTCAAGCATTCAACTTAGTTAAACCATGCAAATTTTCCCAAATTTTACCATATGAACATTTTAAGATTTTTAATATGAAAATCTATAAATCATACTGCCAAGTTGTTCCACAAACATGTACCGTTTGAATTTCTTAAAAATTTCAAATTATCGAAGTTGCTCATCCTTCAGAAAAAAGATAAAAGTGTAAAAGCAACATGTAGTTCCTCTCGAAATTTCAGGTAAAGCGAAACCAAAGTAAATAATTCTATACTATACCAAATATAAAATGCAACATGAAATTCTACGCATACATGACTTGGGTGTTGTCCAAAGACTATCTCCGGCATTAATAATGGAAATGCTCGTCGTGGCTGCTGTTCTTGTTGCAGCATCATTTTCAAAATGAGGCAGAACAGTCCTTATAGTGTCCGCAAATAATAATTAATTTTAGAAATATATTTTTAAAAATAATGAATCAAAAAATTAAAATTTAAAAATATATTATTTTTATTTAGATATGTTTTCTATTGTTTTTATATTCATTTTTTAAAAAAATAACTAAACAACTATTATTATTTTATAATATAAAATACTATGCATTGAATTTGAATCCAAAGCCTTCAATATTTTATCTATAAAACTCGCATTATTGACAATAATTAATTATTAGTGCAAAGATATAGAATATTTGCCATAATCGTCTTTCGATCTGCTGATGACGGGAAGAAAAATATAATAATTGCAAGTGCTATAATTCAAGGACAATAATGCTTTCAACAAATCAATAAAAAAAATTAACAAGATGACATTAACATAATTAATTGATTTGAATATTATACTAATCATACAAAGGGTAAGATTAGGTTGAGAATTGAGAGAGCCAACGATATGGAAAACATCATACAATTGCAAAAATACAGCATTACGCTTATACAAAATTTATTTATTTTTCATAACTATTAATTATATACAAAGTCTCGAGTGATAAAGATCGAAATTTAATTTTATTGCCATTCAAATTTAAGTAATAATAAAAAAAATAAAATTTTATAAGTAATAAGCAATTTTACAGTCCATCCAATTTTTTTTTTTTTTTTAAAAAAACTTAAAGTAAAGGTGAATTATGCACATTTATCTTCATATGCATGGTATATTTTTTTTAAAAAATTTCTGTTATAATTTTTAATTTTTTTAAATTTCATGTAAATTAAAATTTATGATAAAAATAACAATTATGATTAATTTTCTTCTATTTTTAATAAATTAAGAATTGTAATAAAAAATAATATATAATAATTAAAAATTTTGAAAAAGTAAAAGAATGTACGATTCACTTGTATCTACCATGGCATATCAAGTAGAAGTAATAAACAATATATTAGTATGCACTATAGATTTATCCACTTATTATGAAACCATTAATTACAACGTTACTTTACTTTTATAACGTCAAAATTAATCAATGAATTAATTAATTATGATGGAGAGTATTTTAATTAATTAATGATTAGGGGCAGATTAGTAATTTAAATGGTCCACTACCTAATTGTAATCCTAATAATTATGAACATAATTTATATTAAAATATTTTTCAAAAAATAATAAATAAAAAGAATACATGGGATCTAGGAGAAAAATAATAAAAAAAATTTACTAACCAACATTTGTTAAAATTTTTATATTTATTATTTATGTTCATTTTTGATATAATAATTAATAATAAATTTTAAAAAATATAATTTATTAAATATATAAATCTTAACAAGGATTTTAAAAACACTGTCTAGTCAAACTCATAATAAAATATGTTATACATATTCATATTAATATTCTATATTGAAAAAAATATATTTCAATGATTTAATTGACTGATTATATTTATATATATATGCATGCATGTTGAGTAATCAATTAATTCATAATACAATCGTATAAAAATTAAAAATACATTTTTATATAAATGTAACTTCTTTTATATCTTATAAATTTTATTTTCTTATTATAATAAATATAAAAAATATATAGTAATAACATAACACCAATAAATTATATTATATATACACATATAAACGTTCAAAATTTTGTTCATCAATCAAATATCCATCCACATCATGAAGCAAGCATACCATATGGAATATTGACGATGAACGACACGCTTTCGTCGAGAATACGTCGTATAAGGTAGAGGTGAAGGAGGAGGACAGATGGCATCAGGCAGCAGCATAGCATGTAAACCAACGCAATATTGGTATCACGGGACCCACGAAAAATGGAGGAAAGAAGGGGAGAGAGATCATCACCATCGGAGATACATGTGATTGTGATTGATTGAGTGCATGGTAAGACTAAGGTGGATTGGTTTGGATGTGTTAAGTTGCGGCGTCCCCTGATTCAAAAATTAAGAATGTATTTGGGATATTAAGGTGATGTAGTCATATAGTTATTATAATTAAATATTTTTAATAAAAGATTAATATTATTAAATATTTTTAATAAAAAATTAATAATATTAAATATTTTTTAATTTAATAGTAATAGATAAGGTCTAAATAAATATATTAAATGTTAACAGATCATTTTAAACAAGGTAAAATCAGCTTCTTAAATATAAATATTATAATTTTACTGAAGTTATAATTAAAAAATATTTATTTTAAAAAATTAAATTGAAAAGTATATGATTTTTTTTTTAAAATTTTGTATAACCACAGCACTTCAGGCCGTACTAATACTTCACTTGTAGAGATGGTTATTTCTGATCCATAACATTTTTGTCCGTACCCGATCATCATCACGATGTCTGAGCTTGAACCCGCATCCGAATAGTATCCGAATATATTTTTTGGTTATACATAATGATCGTGAATGGATAAATACATAATCGTTATTAAATTTTAAAGTTAGTTTTTAATTTTAAAACATTAAATTTAAATTCTTCTAAATAAACTCATTAATAAAAAAATTAAAAATTGCATTAAAAAACTTAATTATTTAAAAAATAATAAAAAAGAATATAATAAATTTTTATTTAATATATATATATATATACACACATTATTAAATTGAAGATTAGAGCAGACAATAATTTATATTAATATTATTGTACATAGTAATATAATTTATTATAATAGAATTAAAACTACATATTAAACAAGAAGTTTGAAGTTATATATTTCAAATTAAAACGTTAAAAATTTTAAGTTTTATTATTTAAAATTTATTTTTTAATTAATAAAAAATTTTAATTGATCTGTGCAGGTTTATGCATGTATTTATGCGCAAATTCAATCCCGAACGAGTTTAACATATTAAATGTGCGGCCAATTAAATTTTGTGTTTTAGCACCAAATGCCCACTTAATTCAACTAGGGTTTTGGCCCACCATCCGATCTCGTCAGTTATAAGTTTCATCCTTTTATCTATAGCTCTTAAATAGATCAATAATTTACGGATTAATTTATTTAATTTATTATATAAATAGATTAAGAAAAAAAAAATAATTCGTATAATTTGTGGATTAATTTGATTAGATCCATTTAATTCACAGGTTAAACGAATTAATCCATTTAAATCACGGATCGATTCGTTTAATCTATCTAATTAAAAAAATTAAATCTAATTTTTTTATTTTTTATATTTGAATAATGATTAATTATATTTGAATATTAATAATAATATTAAATTTATTATTTATTAATATTAAATAGTATTGAATTAATATATTTTGAGATTATTTATTTAAATTTATAATTATTAATGAAATTTTTATTTGACTTGTTAAAATTTTTAAATATTAAATTATAATATAGTTAGTTTATATTGTATTTAGATTATAAACTTATTATTATATTAATATATTATATTTATTAATAACTAATATATTTTATATATTTTTTTTAAATTTAAAATTTTTAAAATCGATTCGCGGGTTGATTCATTTAAGCTCGTTAGCTTATAAATCGAATTAAGATCAATAAAATATAAGTTGGTATAATAAATAAATTGATTCGATTCGATTCATTTAAGATCGATTCGTAACGGATTGAACTGAACCGAATTGATTCGATCTATTTGACAATCCTACCTTTATCCTTGCCGACCTTAAGTGTAAATCGGATATAACTACTCCAAGGAACGAGCACACAAAGTCTCTTAATCAAATTAGCTTTACTATTATATTAATTATTATTCAATCTAAAATTTTAAATTAATAAATAAAAACTCAAATAATAATATTAATTGCCAACCGTATGAACTAAAAGAAGCTTCCCGTGTCTTGTTCATCGTGTTGAGGAGTTGTTTTTAATTTTATTTTTTGTCAATACCAACAAGAAGAACGCAGCTTAATTTCGCACACAATTCGACTTCACATGATTTCCTTTTCGGTTCTTCTCGAAGACAGATTAACGTGGACCAATTGCATGCATGCAGCCAGCATCAGTTGACGGTTGTCATCGCCGTCACATTCATTATTTAGGATAATTTCACTTTAGACACTAATCGTTTGCTAATTCTACATCTTAGTCCATAAATTTGATATTGTGTTATAAAAAATCTCTAACATTTCATCCTTATCTCACTTTAATTCCCACAGTATAGAACCAAATTTTGTTAAATTCATCTAACCAAAAAATAGTAATCAAGTAATTTATAAGACCCACTAAATTAAATACCACATTTTGTATGATTTATATTAAATAAATCAAAACGATATTGCTCTATATCTCCTGCCACTATTGTGATTGATGTCAAATTAACTCATTGTTAATGTTATCATATTTAAAAAATTTTAATTTATTGGATGTTAGAATTATTTTTAATAATTAAATACAAAAAAAATTTAAAAAGACAGTTTTAGTTTAAAAAATTGCCTGATTTAATAATTTTAATAAAAAAACTAACAAAATTTAGATCAAAGAAGTGTTAAAATAGAATTAACTAATTAAAACAATGGGGGGATTCCAAAATCCCCCTGAGATTTGCCTAAAAGCTACTTATCCCCCTCATGGAATGGTGGCAAAATCTCAACCTTTCATCTTTTATAATCAATGGTCTGGATTTTGTCACCATTTCATGAGGAAGGTAAGTGACTTTTAGGCAAATCATAGGGGATTTTGGAATTCCCCCTTAAAACAATATAAACTAATGCGAGAAAAAGAGTCCAACATTAAGGATGTATATGTCACAATATCAAAACTTGTAGCCTAAAAGATAATATCCTAATTTCAATCCAAATCCCATTATCCCAACTCTTAGTAAGTCATTTCCATAAACGTTACCTAATCGTCTTCTTCTCTATAGTTATTTCTTGGAGTTATCTGAAACCTTCAGAGCCCCCATTCAAATCTTTTTTCATAACCCATTTCCCTTTCAAATCTTTGTCATTTGTCAGTCAATTTGTACTGAATTTTACGCAAATTAACTAATACAAATTTGGCAATTCTCTTCATTTTTCTATTTCGTACTAAAAATCACAATCAATTTAGAACCAAAATTAAAAAAGTGAAAACAATTATGAGCAACGTGGGTTCACTAAAAATCCAGGTGTTATTGCTTTGCATTCAATTTTAATGCTGTCAATTAGTTTATTTTTGGTATTGTAGTGCGGCGATTATTAAATTATAATTAATGGAAAATAAATATTTTATGTAAATTTTGTATTTTTTTATATAAGAATATTTTGAATATTTTATTCTCTAAAAGTATTTTTTGTTAGTTTCTTTAAATGTATGTTTGGATATTATTTTGAGTAGCAACTTAATGGTAACTTATTCAAACGATTCTAGAAAGAATTTAATTTGAAAATAGATAAGGAGTGAGTTAAAAATGAATTCGCAAAATTATTGTTAAGATTTTTTGGGATAAGTAATTTGGTTGAATGAATCGTAGCATTCGTTTGAATGATTGATTTCAATAGAATGAATAGAGAAGTTTATCTAAACAAAAGACTATAGAAGAATTCAGTCTAACGAATAAGTTTTATCAAACGAAATAGAGATTTGTTCGAACAAACTCATGGCCATGATTTTTTCAAAGAGTTATGAAAACTTTACCTAAACGAAATAAAAAATTCGTTCGAATGAAGTGATATTCAATCGAACGAATTGAGTAATTCGTTCAACCAAATCAATCGTAAATCTTATAAAAATATCAATTTTGTCCCCCAAAACTTTTAATTCCTTTTATCCTTTAAGGGTATTTTGATATATTTGTTGGGTATTATATATATATGGGTGCATAGGGGGATTTCATTTTCTTTCTTTCCATTTTTCCTTTCCTACATTGCTCTTAGCCTTCTTTGTTGCTTCTCCTTGCTTTCCCCCCTCTTTTTTTTTTTTTTTCATTTCACATTAATGAAACTATAATTTCTCATCAGAAATCAAATCCCCAATACTCTTTTATTTATATTTAAGTTTTTTTTTGGTCAAAAATGCTGAGGAATCGCCTCGGGAGAGTTAGGATTTAGTATTTACATCAAAGCAATTTCAACAGTTTGTGAAGAGTGAAACTTTTGGGCTTATTTTCAATCCCTTAGTAATTTCTATAACTCTGTTGATAAGCTTATTATATGATTTAATACGTTTGATTCTTGAGGTCACTGTACATTCACTTTTTAATTAACCTTCAATTAAGTCAATACGAAGTTTCTTCGTGTTAATTAGGACGTAGAATACACATGTATATTGTTAAATTACTAAAATTTCGAAGTTAAAAATTTAAGCATAGTGTATAGTGAAGTTCAGTTACTATACAATTAGGGATTTTTGGGCATTTGTCGTCTTAGCGTAATCTTGGTAAAATCGGGTAGAATAGGATCAAATGATTGTAGTGAATATTCACTAGTTTGAGATTAAATTCATTTTAGTCATTATTCGAGAAAATGGAAATTCGAATATCGAATCGATTTATACTCTTCATAAATAGGTTTTAATATGATATGAAGCATTCTTAGGCAGCTTTCATGCATAGCATATTGAGTTATAAGGATAATCATTAATTTCATATGTATATGTATTCATTATAGGCACTAATGTTTTGGCTTAAGGATTTTCATTGCGAGGAGGCCAATAATAGAGTGTTTTTCGTCTTGTAGTAGTGAGTGGATCTTTCTTTAATTGTTTTTATTTCTTTAAAACTTGTTTGTGGAAATGTGAATGCTTTTTATACACTTTATAATGATAGAAACTTTTGCAGGAATTGTGTTGAAAAAGAATATAATTTTTGATGAGTTTAAGGCCAAGAAGAGGCCTAATATATTTAATTATAAATATTCAAATGTATGTTTGATGAGTTATATTGATTTGTAGCATGTTTTACATCGGATATGGTTCAGGCCAGGAGGCCAAGTATGAGTTATTTTATATATTTGAGAATGATTTTATTGATAACTAGTTTTTATGGTGATTTTGGCCTTATGAGTAGTGATTCTTGAATCTTGGTTTTATGCATCATTAATGATGATGATGATTTTGGGCCATGCAGATTGTATTATTGCTATTTATACGGGTGAAGATTATCCATGCAGAATGAAATTTATAGGTAGAATCCAATAGTTAGAGGGTGAAGATTGGTCATGTAGAATAAAATAGTATGGGTAACCTATATGATCCAATAGTCCATAAAACCTAACATACTATAATATTTTACCTCTATCAGTTGCAAAAATTTGATATTGTGATATATATATATATATATATCAGTGATATTTTGCCATGCTATATTCAGTTTATTATTACAATCATTTTTCTATCGAAAGCTCGATACTAAAAGTTTTTTTTGAAAGGTTTTAATATGATTCTAATACTTATTTTGTTGTTATTAGTATACACCTTAAGATCCAATGGTTATGTTAGACATTTAGGATATTCATTTATTTGTATCATGATATTATTAATTAATATATATATATTTCTTTATTACATATATGTGTATTTAATAGATGTAATAACACCCCTAGATCAGTGGGTTTAATTACTTAAATACTATTCTTAAATATCCCTAGTCAAGTATTATTATGATAGGACAACAATAATACATTGAGATTAGTATATGTAGTGACTGATAACAACATAAAATGTATTATGATATGAGATATAAAGTCAATACATGGGTACAAGTTAGAGAACTAATGTACTAGACCGACCCACCATAAGGATGCTACATCGATTGTTATATAAGTGTCATAAGTGATTCTTATAGTGATAATGGTGTGTGTGATCCTTTGACTTGAGATCATCATGGTTCCTAACATAGTGAGTGATATATTTTAATATTTTCAAATATCATCCATAACAAGATAGACTATAAAAAAAATAATTGGATATATCATAAATTATGTAAAGGGATATGTTTAATCAAGATAGAATTTGTCCCTTTTATATAACAGAGGTGATATCTTTGGGTTCCTTTGATTTAGTATGATTATGAAAATATACGATCATGCTTAAATAAAACAATGTGTGAGATTGATTTATTTGATTGAATAATTATACTCAAGATATCAAAGAAATAAAAATATTAAATTTTACGATGATGACACATTCTATGTCTTGATTCAATTAAGACATCAAGGACAAAGGGATTAAACTATATAGTAATATTAGTCGTGAAAAAAATATGATATCTAACGTCACTTAGGCAGTCATGATGTGTTGCTAGATATCACTCGTGACTTATGATTTTAAAATTAGATTTTGATATTACTACAACGTTATAAGAACCTGTTAGACCGCACATTAGAATGGGGATAATAAGAGTAGAAATTCATGAAATAAATTTATCTTAGTTCGTGGAATCTTTGTGTTAATTAGGGTTTTGTTAGATCTATTTAATAAAGTTAGGTTAAGAATATTAGTTAAAATTTTATTAAATAGATTGGGTCTTAAGAGTAAGGTCATGCCCAATATGAAAATGAGTTGGTTTTTGTCGTTAAGAAATTCATTGAACCCAGAGAAAATAATGAAAACCTTAACCCTAAAACGTAATATATAAAAAGGTGTTTTGTTGTTTTGAATCATATTATGCCTAGGGTTAAGTTGCAATTTCTTTAGAGAAAGAAAAATGCAAGAGAAACAAAACATGAAAAGAAAAACAAACAAGAAGCTAGCACATGAAAATTGATTCATCTTATTCGTGTAGATACCTTAAAGGCACAAATCTAAGAATCTGTGATTTTGGTTCATTATATTTGCACATAAAAGTATGAATTCTGAATTTATAACTTGATAAAACATTAGGTTGATCACATAGATCCTTGATTGAAAATCGAGAATTTTATACTCCGTTGTATGTTTGTTTATCGTGATTTCCTTTAGTTTGTTCTCCATTCATTGAATATTTTCTAATACTCACCCTTTCTCCTCACATTTTAGGTTAAGGTTTTAGGTGGTAAGCATTGTTGATATTTGTGAAGATTTGATTATGTTATTCAGGTACTCCTCTTAGTTGTATCTTTACATAATTGGTCTAATGAGATTAAGAATTGATTTGTATCACATAGACTATTTTATGTATTTTATTTTCCTCAATTGAAGATGTATTTAAAATGATTTGATTTCAATTTTAATTGTATTAAAGCTAGTTAATGATTTGAATTTTATTTTAGTTTTATTAATAAGATTGAAACCTTTGAAAAATATAAGAATTGTCATATTATTGAAATTATTTTAAAATAGGTTTCAAATGTCTTGCGTATCCTTAGGATGTATTTAAGTTAATAGAATATATTTTTTTGGTTTACGACGATTATCATGTGGATCGATTTCTATGATCGATGTATGACAATTTTATTTATATCAGAGCTTTTAGTTTTCATTGATTTTGACTTTTGAATTATTTTGATTTATTGAATTTTAATTTCTAATGGATTTCTAAAGTTTGAGTGTTTATCTAAATATTTTTAATGGACCAATTAATTGAGTCGAGTAACAAATTATTTATATAAATTATTTTATTGATAATCATCTTTTGTAATTCAGCTATATCGCTAAGATCTAAAAGAGGGAAGGGTAGGCTTCATAAGAATTTAGTAATTCAATATGAATAAGGAGCTTTATCTTATGCTCTGTCTTCTTTGACTGATAAGAAGCAAGTTCATCCTTCACCACTAGTATAGAATCCAAAGAATAGTACGTATTTTTTTTGTCACAGGAAACTTTTAATGTGTTTATGATATTTTAGAAAACACATAATTTTAGATAGAATGCAACTCAAGCCTAACGGGGACAACTATCATGTGGTCAGCTCTTTAGTGATCCATTTACAGGCATGATAGCACCGACGAGTTATATCATTTCTGCAAAGTCTTTTTGACTCGTGTCAAAATTATCTAAGTTAGTCAAAGAACTGAGATAATTGGATAGTATGTCGTTTGTCGGTACCTTGATGTAGTGGAAGCAAGTAAATGATTGAGAGGGTTATAACAAAATATGAAAGATATGAATTTTTCAGTTGAAGAAAAGTTGAGAGTAGCTACTAGATTCCTTAAATAGAGTACTGCTACCTGATGACAAAATATGGTGATGAGATTGAGTACTAAACCTACTTGGATTGATTTTCAAAGGGTGTTCCAAAAGAAATATTTCACCTATTTTTATAGCAATTAGAAGAGACAAGAATTTTTGAACTTAAAGCAAACGGGAAAATTAGTGATAGATTATGAGACCCAGTTGAGAGAGATAGCAGAGTTTGTGCCAGAGTTTGGAAATGAAGAAACCTTATGTACATAATTTGAATCTTAGTTGAATTTAAATATCAGAGATAGATGGTCTAGTTATCCCTCTGAATTGAATCTTTAATATGGAAGAGGACATTCAGAGCAGGATTTCAGGAAAGAAAGGATCTTAGTGTTTTAGTATACCAACCATTGAAAAAGAGTCGTAGCAGTGGATCATCCTATAACCAAGCGACGAGTCTAAGAGTTACCTCACCATTCTTCCCTAGAGATCAGAGATTATCCAAATTTGGTACTTTGGCTTTAGGATCTGTTTGTTCAAATAAAAGATCATCTGACCAAGAACGATATCCTAACTATAAGCAATTTCATAGCGAATCTTGCAGACCCCCTCTAGTGTGTTATTGTTATGATTAGGTGGGACACATAAAGAAATATTGTTCTAGTTTTGGTATACTAAAGGCATCTAGATAGTCAAGGTAAAGTTTAGAATTTTCTAGTATATAACAACTGATAACTTGACTATAATTTTTTAGTACTCATAGGTCAAGCTCAAGGAATGCCTCTATTTGTCAGGGTAATTAAAGAAATCAGTAGCGAATTTAGACTTGAATCTTTGTGATGAATCAGGAGCAGACTCAGCCCAATTTAGATGTGATTATTTGTATTATGATGATTTTTAACTAATTTACTTATGTATTAGTGATCCATGTTCAAATAAATCATTTATTAGGATGTCATTTGTACGACATATAGATCCAAATTTAGTGCCATTAGAACTAGAGTTAATTGTTTACATACCTTTGTGGCAGAAACTACATAGAAAAATTGTGTTAAAACAGTATGGTGTGGTGATAGGAGGTAAAGCTTTTAAGACAGATTTGATTCTATTGTGAATCCAGGATTTTAATATAATCTTTAGTATGGATTAGTTGTCACAGTATTATATCTCGGTAGATTATTTTAAAAAGGTAGTAACTCTTAAAAGGCCAGGTAAACCAAAAGTAATTTTTACGAGCGAATACAGGATACTTTCTTTGTCACACCCTTCTTCCTCCTATTACCCCAAAATATTTATTCAAGTATTTATAAATTCATTTGTTAACTTATGCACA
>JAVXUL010149528.1:0-14202 GCA_035590515.1 Trichilia minutiflora
ATTTTACATCAAAAACTAGAAATATGCATAAATGGAGAGAGTTAATTATACTTTGAAGTGTAAAATGATAAATTTAACCTTAATACACATATACTTTTATGTACTCATCATTATACAATCAGGCTTAGAGCCTTTTTGCATTTATGTGAGTTTTTGTATATGATATGCATTTATCCAAATTTATTTTCTATACAGAAGTTTTGTCTGATGCTTATAGAGGTAAGGTATCCTTACCCCTATGTCGATCAAGATCTTAATTTTTGGGGTATGACACAAGTATTGATACTTGCATAGATTCTTCTGTCAAGTATTGATACTTATGCTTCTATTGAAAAATATCATTCAAGTTACTTTATTTGTCATACTATTTTCTCTCTCATCTAAACTGTGATTTCACTCAAATTTTTTTCTATACAATTGTCTCTAAGTCCTACTTAAGAAACAAAAAACAATTTATCAATTGAACTTCTTAATCAACAGAAATTTTATTTCAAAGACTGAGTGCTCGGTTGATACCTTAAGGAAAAATTTTCCAACTTCATCTATTTTCATCCATTTTCCTCAAAAACTTCTCGAATCACTTATAAAACATCAATACCATGCCAAGTACTAAATATTATTACCCAAACTCATATTTTTCAAAGATAATAAAAATGCTCTTAGAGAGTAAAAATAATCAAAATACCCTTACATAAAAAATATGGGGTTTACATTGAAAGCTCAAAAATTATATGTCATACCTCGACCCTAGTCGATCACGTAACAATCGTCGTGAATCCCAGAAATACATCCTATCACTTATAATGCACCCCTAGGACCCATAAGGCATTAATACATGTTTTCAAACTCATTTTTTTAAAATAATATAATATAGAAGATTTTCATACACATATGAATCAACATCAAGGTTTTCTCAAAATACTTTACAATCATAATACATATATCTCTTGGCCAAGCCAAAATATCCAAATTATATTATTACAAATATTTTTTCTTACAGTGGACCATAATATAAAAAAAAAACTTGAGTCGAGTATTTGAAAACTCTGTTGAAGTCTCGCTTTAGTAATACTATGCCGCGTTTGACTATGCTAACCTGAAATGAAAAGTGAGGGGTGAGTATTTGGAGAAATACTTAGTGAGTAGACAAATGCACAAAAACAGAAATCAGAGGCCCATACATTGATTACAAAAAATTCTCGTAATCATGAATCAAGTATAGTGAAATATGGCTTTATATACATATCTAAAAAACTAATATAACATCAAATATGTATATCCCCTCGGTCTATAGGATCCCATCCACTCCCTCAGAGTTGTATAGTTAATCCGCAACCTTGGTTGAGGATGTGTGCCTATGTACAATATCCCTCGGTCTATAGGATTCCATCCACTCTCTCAAAACTGTATGACTGATCCGCAATCCTAGTTGGGATACTATCATATCAGAATAAGGCTAGCATGCTTTAGCCTGGTCATATGGATTTCACCCATCCCACTTTGGACTGTATAGTCAATTTACACTCCGGGATCTATTAAATTCGACCCACTCCACATGAGCTTATGGACAATCCTCACCCACATATAGTCAATAATATGGTACACAAAATCATAAATCAATCTTAATGGCCCATCAGGGCAAATCGAGCAACTGGTGGCTCATAAGGTCAAAACATAAAATAAATATGGCACCCCGACCATTAGACTCAATTATGCCACATTCACAAATATATATAAAATTGGTCTCCAATCTCAAAATCACAATATCAATATATATTAGGCCTTCGGTCTCACAATTATGGCAATTCAGGTTTCATCACAAACCTATTTCTATCACAAACAAGGGGCCAACCCGACCACCACACAACAACCTACATCCATCGCCTCCTCATTTTAGTTATCCATATACATATTCACATGCTATCCTCTAGTATTATATTCATTTATAAATAATAATAAATCATATGAAGGGAAAGGAATATGTTCACTTACAGTTCTGGGGTAGGAAACCACAATTTCGGTATCCTCCTGACAGTAGAGATCTTCCTGTCTCGGCTATTAAGCCTAGATACACATACAAATACAGATTTAATAATATGTTACAATATACGTGCATGATGCAATGCATGCTCATACTACTCTCACACTCCTCTCTCTCTACCCTTTATCCTCTCTCTCTCTCTCTAACATACTAATCTCACTTCTCTTTCACGCCATTCTCAGTTATTTCAATACCAATAATTATCAAAGCCCTCTAATTTATCGATACAAATGATAAACTAGAAAACCTCTAATTTTTAGGGTTTCATAAACAGTAACCTAAATCCTCTTTTTCTCGATTTATGCACAATGAACGCTAAAAACAGAGAAATGAGCTTAGGAATGAACTTACCCAAACTGGTAGAAGTGTTCTAAGTCCTTCTTTGCTCGATTCTCTTTCTCAGCTACTATTCACCTTAACCCTTCCTTCGTGATTCCTCTCGAACCGATGAGTAAAACTCCGATCAAAGAAGATTTTTGGGTTCTAGTGTTGGTTCTCAGTTTATAGGAGCTGAAATAGTGTAGTTTGGTAGAGAAATGACTGAGATCTAGTTTCTCACTGAGGAGAGAAATGATTTCTATGAAAAATTGGAGAAAGAGAGTGAAAAATCGAAAATGGGAAAGATAATCCCCAGCATAGCATAAATAGGCTGTGAAATCGCTCAAAGGTGTCGATACCTTTCAAAACATATCGATACCTTTGGTATCAAGCCTGCAACGTATTGATACATTCTCCCAACATATCGATATGTTTGGTTATTTACTGTTCACTAAGCTTGCAAGGTATCGATACATTTCATCGCAAACAGACTTCATCTCTGTCATAAAGGTGTCGATACCCTTGCCAAGGTATCGATACATTTGACATTATTTACTATTTACCATACCTTTAACGTATCGATACGTTTGGCCTGTTACTATTTATCGTATATTCAATGTATCGATACATTTAGCCCATAACTCTAAAAGGTGTCGATACCCTTCTCTAAAGGTATCGACACGTTTGGCCTCACCCCTAACATATCGATACGTTCCTTAAACGTATCGATACCTTTGTTTTTGGTCCTCCTTCTAAGAACTATTATTTCAAATAGCCATAACTTTTGGCTCGGATATCGTCACGGAACCCATAATATATCAATGAAAAGTTCTCTTTGAGCTCTATAAAAACAATAACTTTTTCTCAATTAGAGATGATTTTGGGATCAAAAATCCAGTTCTTTCTTATAGACTCATATTCTATACTATACATCTTCTTTCAAAATGAATTCAAGTTATCACACCCTCTCGTGCATGATCTAAACACTACTACACGCACGAAAACTCATAAGGGATTTATAATTATGTCTATAACCTTAAGGGATGGGTTTCATAGAACAAATTCCATCTTGACCATCACATGTTCTCATTCAGTAAGAACACATTGCCATCAAACTTCTTTCACTAGGCATGACTAGCCCAATATAATATATATAAGTGAACGATATGCATCACTGCAGATAGCAGTTGTGATGTCTCAAGTCTAAGGATTAATGGTACACTGGTTCGACTATACGATGAATTATTAACTATGAATATTTAACTATATGATTCATTATATTTGATCATGTTCAGTATCACGTTCTTAAACGTGGTACCCATATTTATACTCTTGTGACATGAGACCTGTCACCCAACTATTAGTATTAGATACTAATCATTAGCAGTAATAAAATATGTTGTTTATGGAATGTCATTGTCCGTAATGACATTACCTCAATCAAAAACAAGTTTTATATATATTTAAATCGAATGTTCTATTGTCATATCCATAACTCTTTATGGATAGAATCTCGACACATAATATATATAGGAACATATCTTGCATTAATAAAATATTACAAAGAATAGCAACTGAACACAATTCAAGATACAAGAATGCCATTTTATTAAATGTAAATATTTTAACAAATAATTTCAAAGTTTATATACAAAGAAATAATAACCTTGAGCCATATGACACGATTGATTTTAGGGTATATCTTTAACAAACTCTCACTTGCACTAGAGCCAATCACTACGGTATCTAATATCCATCTTTTTAAGATATCGATTCAATTGCTATTGTATCACTGGCTTAGTAAGTGAGTTCGTCATATTGTCTGCTGATAGAGTCTTCTATACGATTAGTTGTTTATCCGATATAAACTCTCTGACCATATAATACTTACACTGAATATGTTTAAACTTCTGGTGAGACCTAGGTTCCTTTGCCTGGGCAATCGCTTCATTATTATCACAATACAAAGCTACTAGATTATTAATAAAAGAAATCACTTTGAGTTCACTCACAAACTTAAGGATCCAAATAGCCTCCTTCACTGCTTTAGAAGCAGCTACATATTTAGCTTCTGTAGTGGAGTCAATTGTAGTTGTCTATTTAGATATTTTCCAACTAACAACACCTCCATTATAGATGAAAATAAATTGAACATAGACTTTCTATCATCCACATCTATCTAAAAATCAAAGTCAGTATATCCCTCGACATTTAACTCACCTCCTTTGTTCGTTAAAACTAAATTTTCAGTCATTCTCAAGTACTTAAAGATTCACTTAACAGTTGTCCAATACTGTTCTCCAGGATTCGCCTGATATCTATTGGAAATACTCACAGCATACGTTATATCAGGTCTCATACATAGCATGGCGTACACAAGGCTACCTATTATCAAAGCATAAGGAATCTTCTTCATACACTCTAGCTCTATATCAGTCTTAGGTTTTATCTTTCTAAAAAGATAAATACCATGACTCCAAGGTAAGAATCCCTTCTTGTATTCTTTCATACCAAACATTTTTAGTACCTTTTCTATGTACAGGGTTTAAGAAAGACCTATTATTCATTTCACACTATCTCTATAGAGATGAATACCTAAAATATAGGTTGCTTCTCCCAAATCTTTCATGGAGAACACATTAGATAACCATAATTTTACCTCAGTCCTCATGCCCACATCATTTCCTATAAGAGTATGTCATCTATATACAACACAAGTAATGTGATAGCATGATTATTTTCCTTCTTATAGACACACGATTCATCAATATTCTTGATAAAGCCAAATGATTTGATCACATCATCAAATTGTATATTCCAGCTTCTGAAAGCTTGCTTCAGTCCATATATTGATATATACAGCTTATATATTTTATGATTATCTGATGAAACAAACCCAATAGGTTGTTGCATATATATGGTCTCCTCATTAAAAGCATTGAGGAAGGTTGTCTTTACATCCATTTACCATATCTCATAGTCATAATAAGCTACAACAATAAGTAGAATCCAAATAGACTTAAGCATAGCAACTGATATCCTAGCAAATGAAATATTGACAAGTGGCTTAATCTTGACCTTATACTTAGGTGACAAATAAATGGTGGATACACATGAGATGTGGCTTAATATTGTCCACACATTTGGCAACTTAATTTCTATATATTTTCTTTAATTAATGGTGAATTAAATTAAAAATATATATATAAGTGAAAATGATTTTATTTTTTATTAAGTTTTAAAAAGTTAAAAAGAGTAAAGTTGCCATTTTTGCTCCCATTGTCGTGAGCTTCTTCTTCTATTTTCTTCATCATACTTTAATCATTTTGGTTGATTGAGAGGTGCTTTAAGATCCTTTGGAAGAGATCTAGCAAGGTGTAAGGCCATTTTCAAGCTTTGAGAATTATTTTCAAAGATTGAAGATCTAGGATTTTGTTTGAAAACTTAAGATTCTATCAAAGAGTTTGATTGAATTCTAACAAAACCAAATGGGAAATCAACAAGCCAAGGGCATCACAAGATGAAGGAGGACCTAATTTGATACTCTCAAGCTTCAAAACTTATATAAAGGGCAGCAAAGCTTGTCATCCATATAGGGTAAAGTTTTTATAAACCTAGCAAACCCATTTCCTAGATCCTATGACATGCAAACTTATTTTCATATTTTAGGAAATATGGTATGCTAGTTTCTTACAGTTGATACGTTTGGAAAAGGTATCAACACCTTGCAATGTATCACACCTTCATATCTCAAGGAAGATATTTTAGTCATTTTATGACCTGTTTTATATGATCGACAAAAGCTCATCTTCTTCATTTTTTTCTCTCTTCTCTTTGTCTGAAACTTATTTTTCCTTTATCTGAACTTATTTTTCCTCTTTCAATCTAACCTCCATTCTCACTCAAAACACCACAAATCCTTATGATTCTCGCTTGGATTTTCTAGTAGATTAACACCAGACCTCAATAACACCTTTAGATTGGAGTTCTACTCAATAATTTGTAAGGAATTAAAAGAGAAAAGTCATGGGTAAATAGTTGCTTAAAGAGAGAATCAATCAAAGAGGGGCTCAAAATATATCTACCAGCTCGGGTAGGTGCACCCCTCAGCTTATTTCTTTGATTGAAGTTATCTTTAAGCATAAATCGAGTAAAATGAAAGTTAGGTATTGTTTCTGAAATCTTAGACTTTGAGAATACTCTAATTTATCAATTGGATTGATAAATTAGGATGTTTTAGCATGCAATAGTATTGAGAAGACTGAGAATGATTCTTTAATAAGTGATCATGGATTTTTGGCAGAAGGCTAACAGAAGAGAGAGAGAGAGAGAGAGAGAAAGAAAGAAAGAGAGCAGATTATTGATCTAATCTCAGGATAAAGAAGACTTTGACGATAGTTATATTATCATCATTTGCATCATGCATTTCATAACATGCGTAGATTTCATAAAAGATTACTAAATACTATAGATATATGAATATAAGCTCAAAAACCACACCTAGAATGTCTCCAACATGAGGGAGACATCGAGCGAGCGCTTCCCCATCTTAAGGTGAGTAAATGTTTCCTCTCGTGATCATTTTTTAACTGTAATTGTATATTTTACATGCCTTGGAACAGATATATGTATATGTGATTGATAATAAGAGGCGATAGAATTATGATTGTGTGGTGATTGGGATGGTCCCTTATTTGTGGTATATATAGGCAAAGATTTGTATGATATGTTTGCGCTGGAGGCCATATATATAATTGTTGATATTGATGATTGTACATGCTTATGGCATGCTTGATTTAATTATGTTCAATGGTCGGAGTGTTAAATGTTATGATTTTGAGCCTTGTGTGCCGTAATTTTATGATTTTGGCCTTACAAGCCACTGATGATGTGTTTATGGCCTTGTGTGCCAGATTTTGGTATGATTTTGGGGCTTTGGAGCCACCTTCCTTTACCTAAGCCACATAGACCAATTTAGAGTATATTACTCGATGAGGTAAGGATGGTCTAATGTATGGAGATCTAATAAGATATTTAATTTAAAGACATATAGTATGTAATTATTATCAACTGTACGAGGTAAGGACTTTCCTAGATATAGAAGTCCAATAGACTATAAAGTAGCTCTATGAGGTGAGGTTGTCCCTTAGAGAGAAGTCTAATAGACCACAAAGTGGATTAAAATAGAAAAACTCTATAAGATGAGGGCTGTCCCACGGAGGAAAATCTAATAGACCATAGAGTGGATTGGCACAAATAATAGCAAATCTCTATAAGGTTATTCTATGAAGGAAAACCCATTAAGTCACAAAGCAGATTATAGATTTTTTTTTATGAAACTGTCCTTAAAGAATTCATTCTTGAAAGGAGAATAGTAATTTATATGCCATATAAGATTTGAAAATATAATTTCAAATAAGAATTCCTCATATGTTTGTTTTCTTATCCACTCATTGAGTATTTTTCTAAATACTCATCTCTCATTTTTCTATTTCAGGATAGTGCAGTCGTGTGCAAGCATAGAATAGCTGATCAAGGAATTTAACAAGATTTTCAGGTACTCGACTCATATTTCAACAGTATAGTCCACTAAACAGAATCATTATAATAAACAGATTTGGTTTTCTATATTTTCTCAACCAATAATTTATTGTAATAATTTGTTTGAATCAAGTATTTAATGTAATGAAGTGTATGAAGATACATGTGATTTGAATCTATTTAAAATTTTGTTATATCTTGTATATATTTTGACAAATGGATTTTCAAACCAGGTATTAATGCCTTGCATATTTTGGAATATATTATAATTAATATAATACATTTCATACGTTTACGGTGATTGTCATGAGCCTGATGTCCTAGAGTCGAGGCATGACATGAAAGGCTCAAGAGATTTGGTAGTTTGCAATTTATCTTTAACGACACTATGATTTTATTTGAGAAATTAGTTAGGAAAAGAGCGGGATTAAAGCATAGGGTATTTTGCTCAAAGGAATGAGTGCCTGGAGATTAGTAGACAGATTTGCTATAGGTTATGGTAAAATTATGTTAAATAACCAAAACCAATGGCAATGACTTTGGTAAGAGAGTTTTATGCAAATACCATGGGGATGCAAGGCCAAAATCAGTGGTTAGGAAAAAAGAGATGAAATTTGATTGAGATAATATTAATAGGGTCTTACAAGTGCCCTCGACTAATAATGAGATAGGTGATATAACTGAATCAATTAATTTGGATGATTTGGCTAGAGACATTTGTAGTGGCTTGTCAAGTGGGCCAAGGTTCAAGATGTGTACACCACATTTTTAACTAAAAACCTAGTAGCAAATATGAAAGTATGGTAGTATTTCTTATGTGTGAAATTGAGCCCTTCAACTTATTTAACTAAAGTTAACAAGGAGAGGGCATTGATGCTTTATGCTTTAAAGATAAAGAAAAATATAGATGTAGGCTAATGAATAGCTCAAAATATTAGCTATGTGGCTTAAACTCCATTATGGGATTGTCTTTTCCATCTTTAATTTTAAAATTAATTAAAGTTATGGGTATCAGAGCTTCCAATTCAAAAATCTTACAACCTAAGGCCGAGATCACCATCAATACCATTAATCATATCAACCAAGTTGGTAGCAATAATAGTAAACCTAGCTCCTCATCGTTACCATCCCAACTATGTCCAAAATAACCCAAATAGAGAAGGCTACTGTGGTAAGTTTAACAGATGAGTTAGAGTCGAATAAACAAACATTGGACAGATTGGGTCAAAGGCAAAAGCATTTTATGACATATGTCATTTCCTTGTTGGAGAGCCTCGATGCCATTCTTCACCACTAGAGATAGTTCATGGACCATGATAGGAGCTTATATATACAGACTTTATAGTTCATCTCTCCTGGAAAGTCTGAATCAAAAGATAAAGATGAGGCTTTAAAAGATGATAAGGAAGATGATGAAAAGGAGGAGAGTGATGATGAATAAGAAACGAGTCTTAATCTTGTCTCCTAGGTAGACTATTTACCTTAAGGACATGGTTTAAAGTATTAAGGACAATACTTCATTTAAGTTTAAAGGAGTTAACGTTTATAGCATTTTATGCTTGTGTCGTGCTAGAATTTTATTTTGCTGATTTATTTTTCTGAACTTGTGATGGTTATATGTTAAAACATTTTGACTTTTATTTCCTTGTCTAGTTTTTTAGTTAAAACTAAAAATTCTTTTTATGTTAGTTTTTTAGTTCTTTTAGTATAACTGTGTTAGTTTCTTTCTATTAGTTGTTAGTTTTTTGTGTTGTATTGTGTTTGTGTGAATGTTTATGCATGAGATAGGTTTGAACTAGATTTTAGTGAGTATTTCGACCTTTCTATTGATGTCGAACTTTGGTAGGTTTGGTTTAATGAGAGTAATGAAAGTGACACACATGAGTTATAAAAATATCATATTTAGAAAAGTTGAGTAAGTCAAAAATTGGGTTAGCTGACGTTATTAGTTGAAAACAGAGAAAAGAAGAAGAAAAGCAAAGACTGAGTCACTTGACCATAGTTTGTATTAAAAAAAATACTCTGCTATCTTGAGATACTTATTAACTGGGGGTTTTGCCACTGAAAATATTGACTTTCACGTAAAATAGAGTCTTAAGATAAGAGTATGCGAAGTGACTTAAGTATCTAACAAGGTGAGTAATCAGAGGTTTCATGTTAACAAAAAAAAAATTAAGTATAGCCCAAATTAGAACTTAAGTATGAGTTAAGAATCATGATGCTCAAGGGCAATACACCTTAACTTAATTTAAAATGTCAATTATTTAATGATGTATGTGAGACCCGTACTTAGACTCTGAGGGTATAACTGTTATTTTTTACTCATCCTGTTCATATATTTGCATTTATTTTATACCCCGTATGCGTGTGGGTGAAATTCTATAATCATTTAGAAAGTTGGATTGGTTATAATGAAGTTCCGAGAATGAGAAATTATGAAATTCGTTCGGACGAACATTTTTATCGTTCGATCGGATCGGGCAATTCGTTCGAACGAAATCCTAGAACATTCGAACAAACCAAGGAGGAACTCTCTGAAAAATTTGGAGCCGAATTCGTTTGACCAAATAGTAGTTTGTTCGGTCGAATTGATCATTTTATTCGAACGAATGATCGGCCGTTCGAACGAATAGGAGAGGAGTTCTCTGACTTCGAAAGTGCCAGATTCGTTTAACTAAAAGGTTAATCGTTCGATTGAATTATAGATCGTTCGAACGAATCCCGCGATTCGTTCGACAAGGCATTGTTTGTTCGATCGAACAGACGTGAAATGACGATTTTACCCACTCTTAGAAGATTCTCCTTTGCATTCCTTAAGGACAAAATGATAATTTCACCCTTTTTCTATAAATAGGGGCTGAGGGTTAGATTTTTGCACGTTTCTGCTTCTCTTTTGCTCTTTTCTTTCTCATCTCACATTCTCTCTATCTCTCTCTCTTAACTTTGTCACATTTTATCGGATTTTCGATTTCTCTTTGTCGACGAGTCGCATTCTACGCGTCTAACTACCCAGGAGCATCAATTTGATGATTTGAGTGCAGAAATTGCAAAGAGGACTTAGGGTTTCAAAAGGAATATTTGGGGGTTTTCGGTTTTAAGATGAAATCAGAGCAAACCAACCATACCACAAGATTCGATAATTCGTTTCTAGCTCGTCTATATATTCATTTTGTATCTTTATGCATTTTGATTCGTATGGGTTTTACTGTTCATCCGGATAGATTTTCATAGATTTAATGTTTACATTATAGATTTTATGCGTAATATGGGTTGTAGAAAAGTCATGGGAGTTGTAGGAAGCTAGAAGTATAATTTAGAGAAGTTTGGTGAACATGAACAGTAACTCTGATTACTGTTCCGACGAGTATATAGGGTCCACTAGTCAGAATCACGTATATTAATCAAAATGAATTGGTTTAGCCGTAATGTGGCTCCGTGTCAATATTAATTGGATAATTATATGTTTAACGAAGATTTTAGACGGTTACGCATAATGGTCCGAACGTTAGAAACCTAGAATTAGCATGCATTGTACGCATTCGAATTTATATATATATTGGAACGTATATTGATAGTATTTTTATGTGTATGATTAGGCGACGATTCAAGATCGAGGTACTCGTATGACTCGTTGAGGAACGAAGGGAACTAAGGAGTGTATACCCTCCCTAAGTTGTGAGTGGACACCCTTTTTTTTTATTCCTTTATTTATAAGCTTGGTTTCTTTACAAATGAAATGATACGCGAATATTTATAAATATTTTCTCATTTTTTCTTTAAATGCAAAAATGTGTATATACATGTGTTGTAAATGACTTTGCGATGAATTTGATAATTATTTTGGTATTTTGATATGTGTTTTATATGATAGTATGGCCAGTAAGCCAGGATTGATAGTTGTTATGACATTATACGATCGTTGGGCCTGATTTTTACATTGTGATGATGATTTGGTCATTTGGCCAAGATTTATGATTATATGCATTGATGATAACGGCCTTGTGAGCTAGTTATTTACTTTAGCTATAGGGTGATAGCCTGGGAGAGAGTTCACTGGGAGGTGGACCCCCAAGTGAGTGTTATGTGGTAGCCTAGGATTGACTTAGGAGAGAGGTCACCTAGGTGAGTGGAGGCTGCATAGGTGGACTGCTATTTGGTTGTAGTGGTATTGTGATGATGATGGGATTAGTCCACCTATGAGTCTCGTCGAGTTAGTCACGGATGTCATCCCGTGGTTGCTCAAGGCAAACGTTAATGTTGGGCACTTTTTCTAATAAAAACTGTATATTTCAAACTTTCGCACTTTAAATCCATTTTCACAAAATAGCATGTTTCTCTGCATACCAAACCCACTGACGGTCTCAGGACACCCACGGTCAGGGTAATTGCCGGGAATATGAGCCAGTCCAATGATTTTCATAATGTGGTTAGAAAATTTTAAAGTAAAGAAGTTTTCTTCTTATTTATCATTTTTAATATTTTTATTTTTATTTGTTGATTGATCAATATTTGAATGTATATATATACAATATAGTTATATTTTTATTTTGTTCACTCACGGAGTATATTTCCTTATATTCACCCCTCTCACCTTCCAGTTTCAGGGCAAGCGTTAGGTTGAGCTCCGATGGTGGTGATCGCTCCAGTATTTGAAGGCTCAGGTATAGCCATATCAACTCACTCTCTAGAATCCTTAGTCCACTGGTAGTCATTTTACTTTTCTTTGGTTTATAAGATTTGATAAATGACAAACGAATTTGGAATAAATGTTTGATTTATTTGTGGGATAGATTAATCCCAATGGACTTTATTTGAACAATTATTTTTATTGATTTACGTATATATATTTCAAGTGATTATGGACTTGCTTTATTCCTTTGAAGTTTAGGTGTCAGGCTGGTTTGATTTGGAAGTGTTTTGGAAACAGGTTTTTAAATGCCTTACAGGCCTACAAGTGGTATTCTATGTGATTGAGTACACCCTAGAGGTCTATGACGGTTGTCATAGGTGGGATCCACAGGTTAGGGTGTGACATTTATAGAAGGGAATTGACACCTTTCAGAGTTGATGGCCAAATGTATCAATATGTTGAAGGTATGATGAACAGTAACATGCCAAACGTATCAATATATTGCAAGCACTATGAATTATAACAGTGCCAAACATATCGATACCTTGCCAAAGGTATCGACACGTTTGTGATGGAGATGAAGTCTGTTTGTGACGAAACGTATCGATACGTTGAGGAAGGTATTGACACGTTGTAGGCTTAGTGATTAGTAAATAGTAAAATATATCGATATGTTGGAGGTATGAAGCTAAAGGTATCGATATATTTTGAAATGTATCAACACCTTTGAGCGATTGCACAGTTTATTTACGCGAGTTGGGGATTGTCCTCCCCATTTCTTGTTTCACACACTCTCTCTCTTCATTTTTGATAGAACCATTTCTCTCCCACTGTGATAAAACTGATCTCTCCTATTTCTCCATCAAACTTCATCATTTTAGTTCTTATGAACTAAGAATCAACACCAAAATCCAGAAATCCTCTTTGATCAAAGTTCTATCCGTTGGATCGTGTGGATTCGTGAGGAGAGGAGGTACGATAAACAGTAGCCAAAGAGAGATTCAAGCCAAAAGGGGCTCCAAGTTCATCTACTAGTTTGGGTAAGCCTATTCTTCAACTTCTCTCTCTTGTTTGAGCTGTCATTTTATGCAAATTTAGGAATAGATAGCTCGAGTACTGTTTATAAAAACCTAAAAATTGAGGATTTTCTAGTTTATCATTTGTATTGAAAAATTAGAGGGCTTTGATAGCTAGTGGTGTTAAAATCGATGAGAAACTTTCATAGGTGGAACGAAATCAGTGAGAGTTGTATGTTAGAGAGAGAGAAGAGAGTACGAGAGTAGCATGAGCATGCATTACATCATGCACGCACATTATAACAGATTGTTGAATCTGTGTTTGTATGTGTATCCAGGCATGATAGCCGAGATGGGAGAATCTCCGTCGTGAGAAGGATACCGAGAGGGTGGTTTCCTACCCCAGAATGATGAGTAGACATATTATTTTCCCTTTGCCTCATTTATTGTCATTTATGAATGGATATAATGCTTGAGGATAGCATGTGAATATGTATATGGATAACTGAAATGAGGAGGCGATGTATGTATGTTACTGTGTGGTGGCTGGGTTAGTCCCTTTTTATGATAGCATAAGATTGTTGTGAGTCCTTGATTGTCATGAATGTGAGGCCGGAGGCCACTTTTATATATATTTGTGAATTTGGCATAGTTGA
>JAVXUL010149539.1:0-14201 GCA_035590515.1 Trichilia minutiflora
GAGAGAGTTAATCATACTTTTAAGTGTAAAATGATAAATTTAAACCTTAATACACATACAATTTTATGTACTCATCAATGAACACTATGATTATAAGGTAAAAAATCATTTTTAGAATCATCCATGCCAAATTTGTTTAATACTTTATTTATATACATACTCTGGGAAAGACCTATTATTCGCTTCACTCTATCTCTATAAAGACGAATATCTAAAATATAAATGGCTTCTTCTAAATCTTTTATGGAGAATATATTGGATAACCATAATTTTGCCTCAGTTAACATGCCCACATCATTTCTTATAAGAAGTATATCATCTATATACAATATAAGGAATGTGATGGTATTGTTAATTCCTTTCTTATAAACATAAGGTTCATCAATAATCTTAATGAAGTCAAATGATTTGACTATATCTTCGAATCATATGCTCCAACTCTTTAAAGCTTACTTTAATTGATATATGGACCTATGCAACTTACACACTTTATAACTATCTGTAGGCCAAACAAACCCAGTAGGTTGTTACATATATATGGTTTTCTTAATAAAACCATTAAGGAAGACTGTCTTTACATCCATTTATCATATCTTATAGTCATAATGAGTTACAATAGTAAGTAAAATCTAATTGAACATTAGCATAGCTATTGGTGACAAAATTTTCTCATAATCAATACCTTGTTTTTTAGTATAATCTTTTACCACCAGTCTAGCTTTATAATCTACTTTTTTATCTTTACCAATATTTTTTTGTAAATCCATTTACAACCAATAAAAATAATTCTCTCTGGTAGATTAACAAGTGACTATACTTGATTAAAGTACATGAAGTCCATTTTGGATTTAATAACTTCAAGCTATTTTCTAGAATCGATATCTAATATTGGCTCTTTATAAGTTTTAGGATCTTTCCTCTGCTTATCTTTCCCTATCATAAATGACTCAAAATCATTACTAGAAAGGAAGAAGTGCTTTTATGAAGAGTGAGACTCCTAGTGGATCAATGAAGAAATTAGTTTACAAAAGGCTGAGTGTTAAAATGAATAGGTTAATCTCTATGAACTTGTTCATCTACATTAATAGGCTTATCTATTAGAGGTTAGTCATTATCATGCTCTCCAAAATTTTTTGAAAGCTCAATTTTTCCACCTATATTACCTTCTTCAATGAACTAATTTTTGAAAAATTGTACATGTCTACTAATTAAAATATTTCAATTAGTGTAAAAGAAGAAATAATATCCTAAACTATTTTTAGGATATCCTATGAGTCTATCTTTTTCAGATTTTGTATCCAACTTATCAAGTTTAACAATTTTAACATAAGTTGATCAACCTTAGGGCTTTATGTGATTAAAGTTTGATAATTTCCCATGCTATATCTCATATAATGTCTTGGGAATTACTTTAGATAGGGTCTTATTCAAGATGTACATTATGTTATTTAGAGTAAGTTCCCAAAGATATATAGGTAAGTCTATGAAGCTTATCATAAAACATAAGGTAAGTCTATGAAGCTTATCATGAAACATACTCTATCGAGTAAGGGACGTTTTCACCTTTCTGATACACCATTATGCTAAGGTGTATAAGGAGGTGTAAGCTAAGAGATTAAACCATTAATTTTAAGAAAATCTAGAAACTCAATACTCAAGTATTTTCTACCATGATTAGATAATAGAATTTTGATACTATTTCCTTTTTGTTTCTTTACTTTAACTTTGAGTTCTTTGAACCTTTCAAATGATTTAGACTTGTAATTTAGTAAATACATATAACCATACTGTGAATAATCATCAGTAAAGGTTATAAAGTATAAGAAACCATCTCTAGCCATTTCACTAAATGGGCTATACACATTTATGTGAATCGATTCAAGAATTTCATTGGCTCTTTTTTCTTTACTAGTAATAGGTAATTTGATCATTTTTTCTTGAAAAGAGGATTCACAAGCTGGGTAAGATTCAAAACCTAACAGATCTATAAGTCCATTAATACCCATTTTCTCAATACGTTTTTCTCCAATATCACCTAATCTATGATGTCAAATTAGTCTTGAATTAATTTCATTTCTAGATTTTTTTCTTATTAATGTGTCATGTTAATTTCATTTGTCTCAAGGACATATAATCCATTTACATTTAGACTAGTGCTAACTAATTTATTTCTCAAATATTTTTATATAATATTTAAAGGAGGAATAAAAACAAAGAAGATACCCACTCACTAGACTGAGGTGATGAATCACTCTTTCGATGTCTTCCTCAAAACGGGGATCCCTAATCAAAGCTCTCGTGCCTATAAACATACATTTATAATGTTCAACAACCTTTCACACAATATATTTATGTTATAAAATGCATAATGCATATGATTATAAGTCTAACCATCATAATGATCTTCATTACTCAATTATTAGACATGTAGCTCTTTCTCTCTCTCTCTCTCCCCCCTCTCTCCCCTTCTTTCTTCACATAGTTGACCCTCTGGCCATTCTCATTCTTATTCATCAATAAATCATTCTCAATTTTTTCAACACTATATTGTATTTAAACATCCTAATTTATCAATTGATAAATTAGGTTATGCCCAAAATCTAGTGTTTCAAAAATAGTAATCCTAATCACTCTTTTCTAGATTCATATACAAAGTTAGCTCAAATCAAGGAAACAAGATGACAGGTATACTTACCCAAGCTAGTAGATAACTTTTGAACGCCTCTTTATTTGATTTTACTCTTTAGTTACTGTTTACCCACAACTCTTCTTTCTTAATTCCTTTTAAATCATCGAGCAAAACTCTGATTAAATGATGCTTCCAAGGTCTGGTGTTAATTTACTAGAAAATCTAAGCAAGAATCATAAGGATTGGTGATAATTTGAGTGAGAATAGATGTTAGGTTAAAAAAGAAAAAAATGGGCTTCAAATGAGGGAGAAGAGAGAAAATGGGAAAAATAAGCGTCGATCGCTCATATATTAAATGAGCTATGAAATAACCAAAATATCCTCTAAAGTTATGCTAAAATGTTCATTACGTCTTCAACTATCGATACTTTGGCTCAAAAATGTGTTCCAAGGTCGTCAACATATCTAAGTATCAATACTTGTTCCTTTGAATATCGATACTCTTGCTTAGAAGTAACTCGATACAATCCGCCTTGCATCCTAAAGTATTGATACTTTTTTCTCTAAGTATCCATATTTGGCTTTACTATACACAGCGACCCCCAAAGTATTGATATTCTTCTCAGTAGTGTATTGATACTTCATCTTTCACTATTCACTATAGCTCCGAAGTATAGATACCTTCTTTCAAGTGTATTAATACTCAGGCTCTTCTTTTCACTGTAACCTAAAAATATTAATACTTTGTAGCCATGTATCGATACTTTTTACCTTGGACACAATATAATATTACCTTCATATGCTAGTATCGATACTTCTCCCTATGTATTGATACTTTTAACTCTTGGGTATATATGACGGAGTTTACGTACCCAAGTATCGATACTTCTTGGAAGCGTATCGATACTCGTCACTATCAATATCAAGTATCAATGTCATTACCCATATGTATCGATATTTACCTTTCTTTTCTATTAACTGAGGACTGTCACTTCTAATACTCATAACTTTTAATTTGATTATCCTCATAGAGCCTATAATATATCAACGAAAAGCTCTCTTCAAGCTCCACAAAAATGATAAGAATTTTTCCCTAATTAGAGTAAAATTAAAGGTATAAAATTTAGTTTTTTCTTGTTAATATATCATTTTATATTACACACCTCTTTTATAATAGAATTTTAAAATAGTAAAACCCACTAAGGCTAAGCAATGTATAATAATATGCATACATATAAACAAAGAAAATTAATATATTATCCATATGTATAAGGAATAAGGTTCATATAGAGAGACTAAAGGATCAAATCCGTCTATAGTGCAAAGTCTATAGTAAACCCTAAGGTACTAAGTTATCCTATTAGATTAATTATCTTTATAAGATAAGACTCCGATCACAGTCTCAAATTTAACCTCATAGAAAATAGGGTAGTAGACAAATTATATCATCTCGTATTGAAACTCTCCCCGAATATTTTTAGTAAAAAGAGATAAATATCATAGGTATTTTACGTTTTCTCAAGCTGAGTCTGCAAGTCATCTCTCATTGAGGTCAGGATATAAGATCTTACTATAAGATTATTGTCCTTCTATTTGAAAGGTCTCTCTCTCCTCAAGTGATACATCATCAGAAAGGATCTTGGGCATAGATCTACTAAAAAAATAATCAAGTTTCTCAGAATCCAAGATTATTTTGAGATTTCTATACCAGACTTTAAAATTAGGTCCGATAAGTTTATGAGTATTAAAGATTTTCAATAAAGGATTTGCCATTGTTTATATATCACTTGGTTGAGTTTTAATGTCTGTGTGTCTACAAGAAAAGAAATATATTGATATGTATGTGTATATATCAAACCGTTTAGTTTTGGACTTTAAACTAAATAGTACTCCCATTACTTCAATTAAAACTAAACTCTCTTAGAAAAGATAATTGGAATCATATTAAACAATTTATTAGGGGTGATTATATTCTTATCAAACTTATATAAAATCTCACCTAATAGTTATTGACTAAATAAGTTTCATAAGTCAAAAATACATTTATATTTGTAACACATGGCAAAGTATCATCAATCAACCTTTAAATCTTAAACACCTCAATTGATAGTTATAGGTACCTTAACCTAATTAGGCTAGACCCAATGATCTTTCACAAATAGATATGCAATCAGTCTCCTTACCTAACAGTTATTGATAGGCTAATGCATTCTATAAAGAAATAGATTAACTAAATTATAACATCATGTAATTCATCTGACAGTTATTGAGTTACCCCATCAGAAATATCTATAACTGACTGACTGTATTAGAAAGTTTAAGCGTAATATTTTATTGAGAGAGATATTTATTTTAGGTCTTATTTTATTTTCAATAATAGGATTTAATTTTAAGTCATTTTAAAGCTTGTAAAATGATATCTATTTTAAATCTTAATCCATTATTGTTTGATCATAATTTTTGATAAATTAATAATTAATTTATTATTAATATTATTGATATTTTTCATTTAATTACTCCCACTAGAATTCTATTAATTCTAGATTAATTAAAATTTAAGAATCATAATTCAATTAAATATTAATTTGAAGTAATCTTCCTTCTAGATTGGGGCATGTCCGATTTCAAAAATTTTAATTTCAATAAATTTTAATTTCAATAAATTAATTTTTAGTAATAGAAAATATTAATCAAATTAATCATTAGTGAGAATTATCGCTTAAGAAAATTATAATAATTAATAATTTCTATTGGTGAAAATTTTGAACAAATTCAAAACTTTTCATTTTAGTCTTTATTGGATAAATTAACAAAAATACCCTCCTTTAAAACTAGTTTTGGTTGGTGTGTCATTTTATATAAGGATTAAAATCATTTAAAAATTGAATCGGGGTGCCAAGTCATTGCATACAAAAATGCGCATTTAACGGCAACGGAAACCATAGTCATAACAAGAGGCATGTGCGACATACAGCACACACGCCGATCCACTAGTAGGCAGATTGGTGTGTCTGGTACAGTGTGCTATGTCTGCCTTGGTTTTTTAATATTATAATTATAAAAAACAAAACAATATTAGATTTTCATATGTCAATATGTAACCATTAAGAGTTATAACAAATCAAATATGTCCAATCCCTTTAAACAAAAGCAAAAATATATTAGTATGATTTAAACTACATTAATACCACATATTGATAAACATAAGCACAAAACGATACACATACCCATTTTGCGTCATTTTGACAACACTTTCGTTGTCATACTCTTCAATAAAATCATCATAAAACATATTTACTATGGTTTTAAATGTTATTATCGATATAACAACATAAAGAGCATAGATGACACATATAACCATTATCTACCAATGAAGCCACCATTCTCACTTATATCAACATAAACCAATATCCAATACAATTATACACTAACGATTGCATTAAAACATATTTTTAATGGCTTTGATACCATTTTGTCATTGGATTTTCATCAAGAAGCCATAACCAATTATGATTTCAAGAGAGAAAACATTATAAGATCATTAAGAAAACATATACAATCTTTAATGTTTTATTAACTATAAAGCTAAAAACAACTAGGGTTAAGAAATGATATACCCAAATGATGACATCTGACTTTACTAGTCGTCTCCAGCTAGCCTCTAAGTGTATTTACAAGCCAAATCGATGAAAATCCTTGTCGTTGGATGTTGGAAGACTAGACTATATGAAAAAACAATTTTTCCATAATTTAGCAAAGAACTTTTCTAAGTGTCCAAGTTAACTTTTCTACACTTAGAAAAGTTCTTTGCTAATAATAGGAAAAGAAAACATCTATGGTTTAAATTTCTTACTTTTTCTTTCTCCTTCCCTTTTGTTTTTGAAAAGAAAACAATTTTCTTCTTAGTTATTTCATCAATAGCTTTGGGTTTTGTTTTTTCCTCATTCTCTTTTCTCTTTTATTTTCTTTTTTCTTTTTCTATTTTGGTTTTGAAGTATGGAAGGTAGTTCTCCCTTTTAAAAATCAAAACAATTAAATATATATTATAAATATTGTAATGATTAATAGAACCAACGAAGAAAGCCTATTGATGGATTTCACCACTAATATAAAAGAATTTGATATTATCTTTTTAGTTAATCAAATTAATTATTAAAAGATAAATTATTATTATCATTATTCTAAATAATAATAATAATAATTAGTCAAATGTTTGACTTTTCAAACTATAAAACATTAAACTAATGCATATTTATCCAAATAAATATTAATTAATATAATTAATAAAGTTGAAAAAATCATGGCCATTGATCTACAATAGATAAGGAGGATTGAGGGTTTTGACACTTGGCAATACATTATTATGCCATTTGTCAAATAAGGATGTATTTAATTAAATAACAATTATTTAATTATTAATAAATAAACTAATTTATTTATTAACAAATAAATAAATAAATTTATTTATTAATTAATAAATTAAAAAATCTTTTCTATCTCCCATATACCTATAAATTATAGTTACGATAACATTTCTCAACGTACGGGTGTCTTTACGTCATTATCAAGAATGTTTATTCTTTACATTAAATAATAAAATTATCATCCGATTGATTTATCAAAGTAATTTAATTTTTATCAATACACAATATCATTGACTAACTTAATGATATTTATTTTAATTATTGTTATTTATCGATTATTATATGTGACCCCTTGAATTCACCATGAACTAGATATGAGTTGATACGAATCCTTTCGCATAACTTTTATACAACTTATTATAGCCAAAGTTCTCAATGATCATGAGTGATCTCTAGCAAAATGCCATGATTCCTTGAAAAAAAAGAATGTAATTTCAAACAAACCCATATAATCTCACTAATATGTGGCAAAGTTCCTTTACTATTGACTTTTAATCGAGTGCAGGCTATAAAATCGTCAAACCTCTAATCTAATCATAAGATCAGAAAATCAATCATAAATAGGATCTGCGTATTTGAAAACTCTTTTTCAAAAATAGCGTACTCTGACTAGAGATTTTAATCTCCGTGCATGATATCCTACTTAGGATCTCAAGCTCAAATATCTGAGTCAGAAGATTTCATGTTAATCATTACCTGTTCTTATACAATAAGAGTACATTGTCATTAAGCTTCTTTCACTAGGCATGGTTAGCTCGATGCAATATACATAAGTGAACAATGTGTCCTATTGTGAAGGACAGTTGTGATACTTCAGGTCAAAGGACTAATGGTATACTAGTATGACTGAACGATGAATCATTGATTATAGATAGTTGCTCATGTAATTTGTCATATTTGGTCACATTCAGTAATACATTCTCAAACATAATACTCATGTTTATACTCTTGTAATATGAGACTCATCATCCAACTATTAGTATCAGATACTAATTAGTGGTAGCAATAAAATATGCCGATCATGCAATGTCATTGTCCCTAATGATATTACCTCAATTGAAAATAAATTCGTATATATTTAAATCGTAAACTGTATACTCATAACTATAACACTTTACAGATAGAGTCTTGACACATAATACATTACCCGATCTCATTCTACATTCAATATAAAATTAAAAATAAATTAGCAGCTAAACAAATGCAAAATAAAATAATTACCATTTTATTAATCATAAACATGTTTATAATTAATTATAAATTATATATATATATATACAAAAAAAAGTATCCCTGAACCTTATGACACGATTGATTTTAAGGTATATCTCTGACAAAGGTTAGGGAATTGCCATGTATATGTATATTATTTGTAGCTATTGGTGTGATATTTTGTTAATTATTTTATAGTGTAAAACAAAAAGGATACAAGTGCATTAGTAGATAGAATTAGCGAGAAAACTTGAGTTAGAGATCTGTTAGTTAGTGTAAGAGCACAACGAGATATGATCTACTAGCATGTTAGTTAAATCTCTTAAAAGAATTACTAGTGATACCTAGAAATAGTTAAAGAAATCCTATCCATGTTTAAATGTATAAAAATGACCCAATTACCAATGATCTAATTCAGAGATGGTTATAACAACAAATTTAAGATATTGTGAGGAATTAGTTGAGATTTAAAAAAGGACAAGGTTAATTGTAACTAGAATAGTAAAACAAGAATGCATTAGTTATTGCAAAGCTTTAAGAATACGTTGATAAAATAATATGCAATGAAATACCAATCTGATCAATCCTTGAGAATTGCAACAAAAAAACCATGTTTCTTATTAGAATTGAATAATTTAAAACTATTGGATGGTTTAAACATTTTATAAACAAGTATTTGAGACAATGATAAGTCTATGGGATAGTGTAAAATCAATATTCAATTTGGATTTATATTGATTGAATAATAGAAGGGGAAGAACTTTAAGGCTTCTCATATTTGATAAAGGTAAAGGTTATGAGATTATGTGATTTTGGACTAAGAGAAAGTAAAAAAGGGAATGAGTTTTGAACAGAATGAGTTACA
The DNA here is from genome assembly GCA_035590515.1 of Trichilia minutiflora. Lineage (NCBI taxonomy): Eukaryota > Viridiplantae > Streptophyta > Magnoliopsida > Sapindales > Meliaceae > Trichilia > Trichilia minutiflora. The sequence goes on from JAVXUL010149539.1 coordinate 9,131, forward strand.
TAGTAGTGGTTCTACAGAATTCCAAATATTTTATAAGATTTTAGTTTCCTCGATTACTTTAATAAGGATATGATATCTCGACCTTTAGCTTAAGCCAAGATTTGATTTGAGAATACATCTTTTATAAAGATAGGAGAATGTAATCTTTTGTATTTTAGTTTAGAGGTATTTTGATCATTTTATCTTAGAAGGATATTTTTGTTATTTTTTAAAATGTATGTTCCAAAGTTATAATTAGTTAAATAAACCTATATTAATGTTTAATAGGTGTTTTGAGAGGTTTTGGATGAAATTATTTAAGTTTTAGAAAAGTGCCCTTAAGGTCTCAACTGCACACTTGAGCTCTCCAAGCTAGATCAATAAATTCAATTGATGAGTCATTTATTTTTAATTAAAGAGGACTTAGATTCAATCAAATCCAAGTTAGATGAGAGAGAAGAGAAGCCAAGAATAGAGCTAAACATAAACTGGATAGCATAAAAAAGTATAGAGTTTGAACTAGCCTTAAACTAATCCAAACTACAACCCAAACTGATGCTAGACTTCAAAACATTTCTGGCCACTTGAATATGATTTGTTATTGGAAATCTCATTGGATTTTGAATTGGTTTCCCTTAGGAATATTAAATAGTGCCAGTTGTAATGTATTGTCCACTAAAATGCATATTTGACTCTTTTTGCTTCCTTTTTTTTTCTTCTTTATCTTTTCACCTCAAGGATCATTTGATCACTTTCTAAGCTTTATATAAACATGATCAAATGCTGAAAGAATCATTTTTGCTCCTAGTTTTCTTCTTCACCCGACAGTATTCACAATTTTGCTTCTACTTTTGGCTTATTCCAATTTTCTTGGTATGCCACTGATTAAAAGACTATTTGATGCTAAAAATCACTAATATTCTATCTTATAAACACTCTACAAACTTTGGGGAGGACTCAAATGAAATTCTGTATTTTTGCTGCGCTCGATCGACCGAATAGGATGATTTGTACGACCGACATTTTAGAGACTCTCTAAAAAATTTATGACATTTTGTTCGTTTGAATGAATAGGGGGATTTGTTTGACTAAATGGGACTTCATTCGATTGAATAAGTTATTCGTTCATCCCAAACGTTAGTTTATTCAAATGAAGAGAATTTTGTTTGACCGACAAATTAGAAGTCCCCTGACTTTTTGGGATGTCGAAGGATTCGTTCGAATGAATCCTGATTCGTTCGATCGAAGTGGCCAGTTCGTTCAAATGAACTTCAATTCGTTCAATTAAATCGACATAAAATGATAATTTTGTCCTCTTTTAGAAGCTTCTCCTTTAGAAATCTTAAAGGCAAAATGGTTATTTCATAAAATTTTTATAAAAAGAGGGCTGAGGCCTAGATTTCACGTTGCTGCTTCTTTCTTTCTCTTTTTCTCTTCTCTCCCTCTCCTACGCCCATTCGCTCCCTGCCCTTCTCCTCTCTCATTAAAACTTTGCTGTATTTTTGATCTTTTATCGCCAATCATTCACGTTCTTTGTATCTAACTCCCTGGCAATATCAATTTGCCAGTAGAAACGCAGAAAATGGGTTTGAAGAGTTAGGGTTTTGGGAGTTATTTTGGGGCTTTTTAGTTTTGAGGTGAAATCAAAATAAACCAATGCTATCACGAGGTAAAGGACGATGATTCTAGCCTGTCTGTATATTACATTTTTTATTTTATTAATTTTTACAAAAATATGTTTTATTATTCATCCAAATGAATTATGCCATTTTTGTCTATTGTATTTTGATTTTTAAGTGTTAATTAGGTTGTAGTAAGATCGGGTAACCTGCTAGAAAGTTAAAAACACAAATTTAGAGATTTTAGCTTGGCGTAAATAGTAATAAAATTATTGTTATGACTAGTGTATGAAATTATGAAATTAATTTTATTACTTTGAAATTATGAAATCGAGTCAAAATATACTAGTTTAGCTATAATGTGGATTCGTGATAGTAATGTATGGACAATTAGATAAATAAGGAGAATTTAACTGATTTCACGTATTGTCCAACTTTAAAAAAACTTGGGGTTAGCATGCATTGCATGCATATGAGTTTTATTTGAGGATTCGGAATGTATATTGATATGTATTGATATATTTGATTAGACAACGGACCGTGAGCGAGGAATCCAAGTACCGATTTGAGAAACGAGGGAAATTAAGGAGTGTATAGCCTCCCTAAGCAGTGAGTAAACCCTTTTTGTTTCTAATGTTTCAAAAATGATTTTTTATATATACTTTTATGTATACGTTTGATAAGCATTTTTCTTTTATATATATGTTGCTTTTGATTTTATGCATATTTGGTTATATATAGGGATATGAATGGATTGAAATGTGAATGTTTATTGAATTTATGGTCGGAGAGCCTGATGGTGTTACTAATTTGATTTGTGTACATGTTCTACATAAATGATGGTCATGGACCAATTTACGATATGCTTATATTTTGATGATGATGTTTATGGATATTGTTATGCATATTAATGATGACGACCATGAGGGCCGGGATTATTTACCGCAGCTATAGAGTGAGGTAGCCTAGGATTGCCCTAATAGAGAGGTCGCCTAAGTGAGTGGAGACTTCACCGGTGGGGGTGATCTATGGTTCTGTATTATTGTGATGGAGATGAGATTTGACCACCTGTGAGTCTCGTCAGGTTAGTCACGGATGTCACCCTATGACTAATTCGAGACAAACATTAGTGGGGGGTTTGTTTTTACCTAACCAAACGGTGCATCATTTACCCTTCGCATTCAAAAACCTATTTTTATAAATAACATGATTTTATTGCATATAAAACCCACTAAAGGTCTCGGGATGACCAAGGTTAGGGTAATCTCCGAGAAAGGCAGTCAACTCAATGATTTTCTATATACAATTTGAGGTTTCAAACTAAAAGAAATATTTTTCATGGAACCGTATGAAATGTATTTTAATTGTACTCTTTTATTTATGAATCGAGTATTATTTACTTATATTTATCTTTAGTTCACTCGCGGAGTATACTCCCATATACTCACCCTCCTCACTCTCCAGTATCAAGTTCGATTTGTTAGTAGCGATCGATGGGGTGATTCTTTCGGGTTAGAGGACTACCAGGTATACGATGGATCGATTCACTTAGAACAGTTTATAGTCCACTGGTATCAGTCATTTACTTTGTTTTATTTTCTTGATCTTTGTGAATTGTAAAAAGGATTTTATAAGTCATGTTCAACATTATTTATTTTGGTTTGGAATATACATTTGGATATTTTGTGGAATGATTTATGAACTGATTTCTTCATTTTGAAGTGTTTGTGTAATGTTATAAAAATGTTTGGAGTTTGGGTGTTTGGTTAGAACTGTATTGGAAGTGTCACATAAATATGTGTCGAAAATAGATTTTATAAAGGCCTTACAGGCTCTTAGGACGTATTCTGTATGATTGAATATACCTTGAGAGGTCTATGACAGTTATCACGTGTGAGACCCACGGGTTGGGACGTAACAATTTTATTGGTATCAGAGCTTTTGGTTTTAAAATAGTTTTAGAAACACCCAAACTTGATTTTTAGACTGAAATTTTGAAATTTTTATGCATGATTTTATGGCTTTTGAAAATTTTTCAGTGGCTTAAGTGAGTCGAGTCATAAGAAGCACCACCACCATATTTTGTGTATATTTGAATTCTGAGTTCGTTTTGTAGCTCGAATATCTTCGAGACCTAGGCGAGGTCATAGTAAACCACAAAGAGAGATCATGCCTGAAATCAAAGAAGCGGCTACTTTGTATGTGCCTCTACATGAACTTGAGGAGCAACCTGAACCTCCTCCTCAATACCAATAACCGGGCATGGGAATACCTCCGAATATGACTCTTGAGGCATAGACTGCCTTTATGGCATATGATGAATACATAAAAGTTTATGTTTATTAAGGGTTAAATTTATCATTTTAATTTCAAAGAATGATTAACTCTCTCCATTTATGTATATTTCTAGTTTTTGAGGTAAAATTTACTTTATTTGTAATTTTAGTTAATTTTGTTTTTTGCGCAGTGTAAGTAAAAAGGACATAAATTTTCATATAAAAGAGATATTGGGGTTAATCTTGATCCATTGGAAAGCTAAAACATTAGATAAAACTTTCATGTTTAGGCCAACCATCAGTTTGGGCTCTAAACTATACTTTTGATGCCATCAATCAAGTTACGTTACTGTTCCAGTCTAGCTCGACTTTGCTCCAGTAATTTGACTATAACATTTTATAGAAACTTTGGATTGACCTAAAATAAGTGGCATTCGAACATGGATTCAAATATATACAACTTTCATGTTGGACACTAGGACTGAATCATTCATATTTGAGGTCATCCATGACATTTTTGTTAGTGATCGAAATATTTAATCTCCATTTATTACTATTTCAACTACCCACTTCCAATATTTAATTATCTTGTTTGCCTATAAATAAGAGCAGGATTTTTGTGTTCTTAGAGGTGAATTGAAGATGTAATCTATGTATTAGAATTAGTTTATAATGAAATTCCATTTTCTCATCTCCATTTCTTTCTAAAGTTCTATCTAAGACTAGGAGGTTGATATTAAGGATGTATGGTATATTTTATAGATCCCTTCTTTATTTTTAATATTTAAAATCTTTTTATTAATTTCATAAGCATGTTTTAAAAAATATTTTAAGCATTTAAACTCTCTGATTTTTATGTAAACATTTGACACATTGAATGCTTGGAAAAACTTTCCTTGATTCATTGTAGATATATGGTACAAAAAATGCTTTGAACATTAAATATCTTAAAATGTTTTTCTAACATTTTTTATCAATTGATTTAAAGACACTCTTTTAATCAAATATTGATTTTTTTAAAGAAAATATGTTTTTCATATATTAAATGATTTTTATCTTCCAATTAGGATAACTTTTTAGTTAATCTCAATTGAGTTATAAAAGGGATCTATTTTACTAGCCATCATCCTAAAATATCAACTTCCAAAGCCTTAGTGTTTTTAATTTATATTTAATTTCTATTTGGTAATTTCTTTG
>JAVXUL010149550.1:0-14200 GCA_035590515.1 Trichilia minutiflora
GAGAGTTAATCATACTTTAAGTGTAAAATGATAAATTTAACTCTTAATACACATACACTTTTATGTACTCATCACCTGGCTGCTCGGTTCTTTATTTTCTTAGCCTCGTTTCGATCACTCGGGAGCTCTCTATACTAGATGTATGCTTTCAGCTCCCTCATCCAGGTCGGGTCGAGGGTCTCATGTAAGGCCGTAACAAGATCTTCTCTCAGGTCCATGCTCCTCTGAGTTAGGAGTTCGATTGGCACCATAACCGGAGACTTCCCCTTGAATACCGAGGCCAACTTTGCCAAAGAATCTGCCCTAGAATTTTTTGCTCGGGGGAGTTGTTCAACGGTGACACTCCGAAAGGCCTCTACCAACTTTCTAGCTTACATCAAGTAGGCTTGCATGTTATCCTCCCGAGCCTGGAACTGCCCATTCAGCTGATTGACGATTAATTGCGAATCGCTGTACACATTCAGGTTCCAGACCCCCAAAGCCTTTGCCAATTTCATTCTGTTAATCAATGCCTCATACTTGGCCTCATTGTTGATCACTTTAAAGTCAAACCGTAGGGAATACATGACTTCTTCTTCACTCGGCTTTCTCAAAATTATTCTCGCTCCTCCCTCTTGCATGTTTGATGCCCCGTCAACGTACATTCGCCATACCCCTTCCCAGGTTCAGGAGTCGGGGCCGTTGTTCTCGTCTCGGCAATTTTCCCTGTCTGAGACCTACAGTACGGCCAGCTGGTCCGAGATAGTAAGCTCCGCCACAAAATCTGCCAACGCTTGCCCTTTGATAGCCCTTAGAGGTTTTTACTCGATGTCATACTCGCTCAATTCAACCGACCACTTCACCAGCCTTCCCGATAAATCGGGTTTGTGGAGGATCTGTCGCAAAGGTTGATCCGTCATTACAACCACTCGATGAGCCTGGAAATAAGGGCGTAGCTTTCTGGCAGCCACAACAAGCGAGAGGACGAATTTCTCGTGAGGGGTGTACCTTGCCTCAGCATCTAACAATGACTTGCTGGTGTAATATATAGGCCTCTATACATTCTCTTCGTCCTCCTTTATCAAGACAGAACTGACAGCGTTCCCCGACTGCTAGATATAATTGCAGGACGTCTCCCTTCTCGGGGCTTACAAGGTGGGGAATATGCGTCAGGTATTATTTGAGCTCCCGGAAGCTCTGGTCACAGTTCTCATCCCATTGCAACCTATTCCCCTTTCTTATCATTTGGAAGAAAGGGAAGCATTTGTCCGTAGCCTTGGAGACAAATATACTCAGAGCTGTCAATCTCCCCGTTAGACTCTGTAGCTCCTTTCACTGACCAAGTACCCAAGGAATTTTCCCGCTTCGACTCCGAACAAACATTTCTCGGGATTTAGCTTCATGTTGTATTCTCTCATATAATAAAATGTCTCTTCCAAGTGATTGGCATGATCAGAGGCCTATATAGACTTCGTAATCATGTCGTTCACATATACCTCCATCGTGGACCCTATTAGAGGCTCAAATACTTTGTTAACCAGTCGCTAAAAAGTGGCCCCGGTGTTCTTCAACCCAAAGGGCATGACCATATAGCAATATAGCCCTTGATCAGTGACGAACGCAGTTTTGTTCTGGTCAGGCTCATGCATCCTAATCTGATTATATCCCGAGAAAGCGTCCATAAAGCTGAGGAGCGTATGGCCAACCGTGGTATCTACCAGCTGGTCAACCTTCGGTAGAGGGAAACTATCCTTCGGGCAAGCTTTGTTTAGGTCGGTGAAGTCTACACACATTCTCCATTTCCCATTAGACTTCTTCACCAGTACAACGTTTGCAATTCACTCGGGATATCTGACCTCCCGAATGAATCCTGCTTTCAGGAGCTTGCCCACTTTGGTTTTGATAGCCTCCCTCCTTTTTGAGTTAAACGCTCCCCTTTTCTGTGCTACGGGTTTGAACTTTGGGTTTACCATCAACCTGTGAGTTATAACCCGAGTGCTAATCCCCGTCATGTCGTCATGAGACCAGGCGAACACATCCGCATTCCTCCTGAGTACCCGAACAAGCGATGCCCTACACTCGGGGGTTAAGTAGGACCCGATCTTTACCACTCTCTCAGGTCGTTCCTCATCCAAGGCGATCGACTCCATTGCCTCAACTGGCTCGGGAGATGGGGATTTCTCGAGTGAGTTACCTTCTCCGCCGGCTCCCTCTGGGACTTTCACCCGTCTATTATCTTCCTCACTCCCCTTGGCCTCATCCTCCGAGGGACGTTTGCGAATGCAATAGGAGCTCCGCGAGGCCGTAGCAAAACAGGATCGGTCCTCTCTCTGACTCCCTCTTACGATCCTGACTCCCTCTCCGGCTCTAAATTTTAGTTTTAAATAGTGTACACTTTCTACCGCTTTTGTAGACCAGAGAAATGGTCTTCCGAGAATCATGGAGTAGGGCATCTTCAGGTCCACCACCTAGAGCTCCATCATAATGACCTTTTGATAGGGCTTGTCGCCCATTGTGATTGGTAACTGCACGGTCCCTAAAGGATATACACATGACTCCTCAAACTCGTGTAGTGTCTCTATTGGCCTCAACTTTAGGTCCTCTATGCCCAAGGAATCCAGCGTCTCTTTAAATATGATGTCCGTAGAGCTTCCCGTATCGATTAAAATTCTCCCAATTGGGGAAGTTCCTACTGTCATTGTAATGACAAGGGCATCATCATAAGGGTAGTGGACCCCATTCTCATCCTCATTGGTGAACAGAATGGGTACAGAGGCTTTCCTCGGTTTCTTCTCTGCCCGCACATTCAAGACGTGGGGCTCTATATTTGCACTCGGGATAGAATACCGGGCATAATTCTTCTGAGAGTTATTAGAGTTTTCCGCCAGGGTAGGGCCCCCGATAATCACCATTACATCACCACCTCCTGGGGTTCGTCCCAGCTCTTGGGGCCTTTGATCTTCGTGAGCTACGAACTCGGGCAAGTAGTTATTTCTGACCAGAATTTTAATTTGGTTTTGCAAGTCGTAACACCATTCCGTTGTGTGTCCCATATCCTGATTGAATTTGCAATATTTGTTTCTCCCTTCTCCATGGGACTTATGTCTAAGTGGGCGAAGGTTCAGTAACAAAGTCCTCCGCTTTCTCACTTTCTCCAAAATTTGGCAAAGAGGAGCGTTCAAGGGAGTGAACGTCTCCCTTTCCACTCCCTGCTCCTCCTGCCTCGACCGATCTACCTGAGCAACCCGCCTTGGATTGTCTCTTCGAGCCAACCATCGTTCTTGGGGGTATTGCTCCTCCTGTTTCCTATCCCCCCGATAGTACTCGAGGGCTCAGTCCATTCTCCGATTGATTTTCTGGAACCTCCTTCCATCCCCCCTCCATTTCTTGTAGTCCGGCTTTCTAAACCGACTGTCGTCCCTCGGGGGGACTCGCGCAGGCTTCTGCTCCTTCCTCTTGAGCATTACCTGATTTTCAACTTCCATCTCGTCGAGCATTTTTCTGCGAGCCGCTTCGTAAGTGTTCATCGAGGACTTGCACAGGCATACCATGCTCGGTCTATTCGGAACCCCTATCTAAGTCCTTCTAGAGCCAGCGGATGGTGGTAAGCCCCTAATTCGAGTACCTCCTCATGGTACCTCTTAACGAAGCTCCTGAGGCTTTCACCATTTCCTTGCTTGAGCAGTAGCAAGGATCTCGGGGTCTTGGTGCTAAAGACTGCGCCTTTAAACTCCGTAGTAAATATCTCGTACAACTGGTTGAAGCTATGGATGCTCCCAAGGGCCAGACCCATAAACCACTTCCTAGCCTGTCCCTCCAAAGTTAAGAGAAACAAGCGACACATTTGCTCTTCACTCAAGCCTTGAACAAGCATCATCTCATAAAAAAAATACATGTGTAGTGATGGGTTCGTCCTCCCAGAAAAAAGAGCAATATGAGGCATCTTAAATTTCTTGGGAAGGGTTTGGCCTAACAGTAGGGACACAAAAGGCGACTTCGCGTAGGGGCCAGTTGCCGGAACAGGGTCAGCCAATTCACCTCGGAGACTCGCCTTCTCTCTGTTCATCTCCTCCATCACCTTTCGCACCAGAGACTCAATATCCCTGTCCTTATGGCCAGTCCTTCGCTCCTCTTCCTGGCACAGGTCCCTCCGCCCAGGTGCCTCTCGCTCCCTTCTCCTCCTCCGCTCCAATGACACCCTCATATCTTCCCGGAGTGGGCTAGAATCATCAGGTATTTCTTGGACTGTGTTTGGACTTCGAGATACCCTTGTAGACCCAGGATAGTATCTCTCCCGGGTTACAGGGGACATGCATGTATCTCTAACTCCCACTCCCCTCGAGGGAGGCTCCTCTGCAACCTTGCTCTTTACTTTTTTCACTGTTATGTGTCTCTTGACCTTAGCTTGCCTCCCGTTTCCCTCCTCCTCCTCTATTATGGCTTCCGGTGGTGGAAAACTACTCTCCATCGTTTCATCCGGTACCTTCGCATCTCGTATATGAGCCTGTATCATCTTTCTCATCTCTGAAATCTCACTGGTCAGCATTTGCAGTTGTTGATCCTTCTACGCATGTCATCGCTCGTTGTTCTGCAGCAGCCGGAACAATCGGGCCATTTCTTCCGCTTCCTTAGCATGGCTCACTCCATGTACCTAGGCCTCACTAGCATTTGGGCCAGGGTCCTCGCGCTCCAGGATCTCATGTACAATGTTATCAACCCCCTCCAGGATCGCGGTGACCTCCAAAGAGTCTCCCTCCATATTGCGACGTTCTGACACATGCCTCCTGGTCGTGTAACTCCTGATGTTTGTCATTTTGAGCAAAAATGGTATTTCAATGGCTTTTTGTTCGATTCCTACAGACAGCGCCAACTGTTGATGCAAGATAAAGTCACGGCGACTCTTCCTACACTAATAGATTTTTTCTTCGTCTCGTCCTTGAAATTGAGGCTGCAAAACACAGAAAACACCTTAGGGATAAAGCTGGTTTTTCGACGAAAACCCTCCGATGCTTAAGTTAGCGAGGATTTTACTTTGTGTGTGTAAGAAGTGTGCATGCAGGCTAAAAACAGAAAATTCTATTAGAGAAAACGTGAAGGAAATATCCTCTCCTGTGCGTTATTGTTCTCTCTCTTTTCTCCCCTTAAAAACTACTGAGAGAAAAGACTATTTATTTTTTGTGTAGTTATGTATCTATGTCCAAAATAAACCTTTTACCCTTTTTTGTGGAGTTCCTGTAACGCTCCCGCCTAAAGTTTGTGCAAAATCCCTCGGGATGAGTGAAAAGCCAGAGGATCTTCACTATCCTCGATTTCTGGATACTGCATAATGGAAGCCTAGGAGTTCGCATTTTGGGACACGCATGGCCACGTGGTTGGTGTATTCAGAATAACTTGCTGCAAAAGTCAACAAATATAGGAAATTGTAATACTGTTACCTGACACGTAACCCCCGAGTGTCCGAGCATCCGTGCCCTTGAACGCAGCTTCGAGCTCTCCCGAGAATAAAATCCTTTGGTTCTCGGGAGCCCTTTGCACAGTGGGTAAGCATCCTAAAGTCGCTTGAACGTGACGCGCGAGATTCATATACATCCCGAGTGTCCATGGATTTCTGTTCGGTTGGGAGTACATTGGTCCGATCTTTCGAATGTAGGGAACACGTCGTCGGGTCCTCCGAGTCCGAGCATAGGTTGGTCCGTGGATGGTCGAAAATCTTCGGGGTAGTGGACTCGGGTAGGAGACCATAGGTGTTACTGTTTCCCTGATGACGTAGTTGGTCTTCAGGAGAGTCGCTGTGTCAGAAAATCCATCATGTAATAAGTTACGTGTCCAATGGGCTTAGATATGGACATGGAGATGGGCCTGGGCCTGTGAGTCGGACTGCGCTAAAATTTTCTAACACTATTAATTTTTAATAAAATTTATATAATTTTTTTAATATTTAATATTTTCAAATTTTATTGCAGAACAATCTTAGTTTGAATGAAACCTAAAAAGCGTGTCAAAATTAACATCCATTTTGAAGAGATGTGACTATTATTATATCCTGCAGCAACCTCAATAGTTTAGAAAATTTTACTTTTTGACCATTTGCCTATTAAAATATAAAATTTTCCAGCTTGTAACCCCCAATCATCAGCCATGGCGTCTTCAAGTTTTGTACTCATTTTTCTCTATGCACCTATAATTTCTTCCTTATCTATCACCGTAACACGGAAAGAATTTTTGCAGAAAATATTCTTCCAGCGTAACTGGTGTGTCCATTTTGCCCCACGTGCAGCTTATCATGATAACTGGTGGTCTGACAACATAACATATACCCCTTTACTTTATTATTTTTATAAACATCCCCTGAAATTTAAAATTGGTGACAAATAGCCCACTAGAGTCCATTTCGTCTACCAAAGCTTTAACAACTGAGAGTCATAAAGTAATTTCAAGAGACCCTTAATACTGAATCATCCATCTCTCCACTTGACTCAACATCCATCTCACTCTTCATTTGTCATCTTTTTTTTTTTTTTTTTCAATTGGGTTGATCGGTTTTGGTTGATAGTGGTTAATTCTTTTTTGTTTGCTCCTAAGGTTAGATGCTTAATTCTTCAGTTGCTTCTTTTTGTGTAATTATTTTGCTATTACTAGTTCTCTTTTATTGCTTGTGTTGGTTTTCTTGGTGAACAGATTTGTATTTGACGGGAGCTTGAGATCAAGTTTTGGGTTTGAAATGGAATTGATTCTGGCTGGTTGTTTTTATAAAATTATTTTGTTTGGTGAAGTGATATTGTTGGTGGAGCACGGAGCCATTTTATTTTTTGATTGGTTGTAGTTAAAACTCCCGTTTGAGAATTTGGGAGTTTCATCTTATTTGATATTATTTGTGAGGGAAAAGTGCAAATATAATTTTTTTAAGGCTTAGTCAGGTTGTAAGGATTTGAATAATTAAAAAATCTCGGATTCAAATTTTAAGAATATTACCTTGTTAAAACGTCAAAGATATCAAGTTATGAGTTTTATTTTAACTATTCTATCGAACACAATGACAAACCAATTTGACTAATGTCTGTTCTTAATTCGATAGGTTAAAATTTTTCACGTATATAAAAAAAAGTACGAATATGATCCTTTTTTTAATTTATTTATTAAAATGATCAATCTTCAAAAATATTAAGCAATTTAATCATTAATATTATTTTTAAATAATTTTATCCCTAAAATAATATATATATATATATATATATGCATGAAACTAAAGTGATTTCCTTTATTCTCTATAGCTTTCTCAACCTCTCTCTTAAATTCACATATAATTTCTTTTGTTTTTGTTTAACAGATAAAATGTGTTAAAAATTGTGTTTGAAAATGTATGTTTTTATCATGCTTAAAAGTGTGTTTAGAAATCGTATTAAAAAATATGCTTAAAAATTATATTAAAAAATATAGATTTTAATTATGTTCAAAAGCATAAGCTTTACATGTATTTAAAAGTTTAGGTTTTAACTGTGTTAAAAAGTGTGTTTACAAACTATATTTGAGAGTGTAGCTTTTAATTGTGTTTGAATGTATTAAAAATTGTATTTAAAAGTATATACTTTTATCGTATTTAAAAGTATGTGTAGAATTCGTATTAAAAAATATAAGTTTTAATTATGTTCAAAAGCATAAGTTTTACCTGTATTTAAAAATGTAGATTTTAACTTGTTGAAAAGTGTGTTTATAAACTGTATTTGAGAGTGTATATCACGCCCTAATTCGTGGGTTCTATACGTGACAACCGTCACAGATTCCTAATAAGCATTCTTTAGGTCCAAAACATTTACTAAGAATCTGTAAGATTAAAATCATAAACAAATATAATGCATTTCCAAAACAAAAGTTAAAGTATTTCCAAAATTATTTCTTCCAAAACACTCAATCTCCAAAATATATATCAAGAACCACAAACACTTCAATAATAACATGTCAAATCTTTTTCCATAAACTACTCATCAAAATATAAAATACTGAATTTTAAATGATTCAAATCGATATCCAAGTACTGATACCTTGGTTTTCATTACATAAATAAAAAATATAAATGTTAAACCAAAAAACTGTTCCAATGGTCTAGACTTTTCTAAATGAGTCAGTTCTAAGATATACCTACGGCTCTCAACCAGAAGGATCACCACCACCGCTAGCAGCCAACTAAGCGAACCTGAAACTGAAAGGTGAGAGGGAATGAGTATACTAGAGTATACTCCGTGAGTGAACTAAAACAAAATAACCACAAATAAATAAAATATAATTATAAGTAGAAAAGCATAAGTAAGAAAACGATAAATACTTCTTTTAATTTGAAACCATGAATCTTATACTGAAAATCAGTGGGTTGGCTGCCTTTCTCAGAGATAACCCTGGCCCTGGGTATCCCGAGACCGTCAGTGGATTTTATGAAATAAAATCATGTTATTTATAAAAATAGATCTTTTTAAATGCAAATAATAAAACATGAATGGTTAAATTTTATAAAAACAAGCCCACCACTGACGTTCGCCTCAGATTAGCCACGGGGTAACATCCATAACAAATCCGACGAGACTCACAGGTAGTCAAACTATCACAATAAACAACTGTACACCCTACCTATTTAGTCTCCACTCACCTAGATGATCTCTCAATTAGGCCATCCCTAGGCTACCTCCCCTATAGCTACAGTAACAAGCTCGACCCACACGACCGCATCACCAATGTATAAACTTGGACTTCATGGTCGTCATCACAATATGTATAAATAATAAAATGTGGCCCACTGACCGCATCATCGCATAACAAACATAAACCTAGCCTACATAGCCATATCATCATATAAAAACATATGCGTCAAGTAATATCAAATCCATTTACAAAAAAAAACATATTAAGCGTACCAATATATATTTTCACATAAACAAGACTAATACGCAAAAATTAATCATAACCTATTTTCAAATCATTATATTTATGAAAATCAGATTTTTAAATAAAATAATAAAAACAGAATAAGTCCACTCATTGCTTAGGGAGGGTATACACTCCCTAGTTCCCCTCGTTCCTTGATGGTTCACACGGATACCTCGATCATGCGTCGTTGTCTAAACACAATTATTCCAAACATATCAATATACATTCTCAAATGCAACTAGAACATGAATGTGTGAAAAGTATGATAACCTAGGATTCTCCTAAATTCAGACAATATACGAAATCGACCTAAACTCTCGTTACTAGTTTAATTACCAATACAAAATTACCACAAACCCACATTGTTGCTCAACTAGTGCAATTCGTCTTGATTTCACAATCTAGACAAGTGGACCCTACAAGCTCGTCGAAATAGTAACTTTAATTACTGTTCACATTCATCTAAATTCTCCAAAATCATATTTCTAGTTTTCTATAACTTTTCTGACATCATTATAACTCAAAGAATGCTTAAAAACTAAACTACATACGATAAATCTATGAAAATCCATACAAAGGCACATACGAATCAAAGTTGCTAAAATGCGAAAATAAATATGCAGATATGTTAGAAAAGAGGCTACGAACATTGTGGTATAGTCAGTTTTTCTTGATTTTGCTCAAAAGTCAAAAAATCCTGAATTTTCTCCTCAAAACCCTAGACGCCCTTTCGCGATTCCGCACCTCTATTACCAAATTGATGCTCCCAGAGCATTAGATGTGGAGAATGTAGCTCACAAATGAAGAGAAATCAAAAATCCGATAAAATGTGGCAAAGTGCTAGAAAGAGAGAGGGAACGTGAGAACGAAGGGAAGAAGAGAGGAAAGGAAGAAAACGTGCCAAAAACCAGGGTTAAGCCCCTTTTTATAAACTTGAGGGCAAAATTACCAATTTGCCCCTAAGTATTCTTAAGAAGAAACTTCTATAAAAGGGTAAAATTATCATTCCCTGTCGATTCGATTGAACGAAATAGAGTTCGTTCGAATGAATCACCCCCTTCGATCAAACGAATTAGAGTTCGTTCGAACGAATCCTTCGACGTCTACAGAAGTCAGAAAGCTTCCATTTTACTGATCGAATAAATTCATGCTTTGGTTGAATAAATCAATGCTTCAACCAAACGAATGACCCATTCAATCGAACAAAGCCTCATTCGATCGAACGAATTCCCCTATTCGTTCAAACAAATAAATGCCACAAATTTTTTAGGAACTCTTCAAAATTTTGATCAAACGAATCACCCTATTCGGTCGATCGAACTCGTCAAAATTAAATATCTCACTTGAATCCTCCTTAAATTAAAAAATATCATTGGAGTCCTACTCAAAATAAAATATACTTTTAATTACGTTGGAGTCTTTGCGTTTACGATCCCAAAACTCTGTCTTAACCAATTAAATCCTCGAACTAAGTTATATAATCACGTTCACATGCACATGATGTATGGGATGGATGTGAATGCATGAACAGTAAAAGTATAAAATTATCATTATACCCTTAAGATCTAAACATGGAGCTCACAATGTAGCTTTTAATTGTGTTTGAAAGTGTGCTTATAAACTATGTTCAAAAATATAGATTTTAATTGTGTTCAAAAGTATATTTTGAAATTGAGTTCAAAAGTATCTTTTTAAATAGAATTTAAAAGTGTAATTTTAAATAAAATTTGAAAGTATAGTTGCATAAATAGTTTAAAAGTTTTAAAATACATAGTATTCGAAAGTGTAATTTTAAATATGTTTTAAACATGTAATTTTGAATAGAGTTAAAAAGTGTCCAAAATAAAAGTTTTAAAATATATTCAAAAGTTTTATATAATTTATAATTTAATTTGATATGATATGATTATACATGATGTTGGGATATTTTGTAAAGGCCAAGCCCACGGATCCAGGCCCATCTCCAAGCCCTCATCTAGACCCATCAAATATACCTATTACCCCCCGAGCGGACCCCTTGATGCGACGTCATCCTGAGAAGCCGACTACATCACATGGAAAATAGCTAGATCACCTCGGACACTCCGTCCGAGGCCACGGATCAGAGGGTCCCCTTCAAGAGAGCAAGGACTCGCTAGCACTCAGGGTATACATGTCTCTACGACACTATATTTTGGTGTCATCAGAGCTATATTTCGTTGCATAAAGGCCTCCCGAGAATCAGGGGATTTCATTTTCGACAAAACTAGAAGCTTCACTCGGAGGAACCTACACTCGGGATCTCGGGGTTGACGTGACAGGAACGATGTCACAGCTTCTCATGCACCCTGATTCCTACAGTAGGTTATTTTGGACACGTCATCCATGCAGCAGCACGTGTCCAATGTTACGAACTTCTATACTTCCAATATGTAGCATCCAAAAATTGAGAGAGGGGGATTCTGATTCATTCGAGCACATTGAAAAAATTAGGCTGTAAGATATTCTCTCATTTTTTCAGTGACTTTAGGCATCATTCTCAGGGAATAGAAGGTTCTATGCTTTTTATGCTTTTCATGCATTCTTGCCTGCATGCATGCATACCTCTCTCACACACTAAGTAAAACCCTCTCTGACTTAAGTATCGGAGAATTTTCGCCGAAAAATCGATTTTACCCCTGAGGTGTTCAGTGTTTTGCAGTCTCAAGCTTAGGAATGGGAAGAGAATACCAGTTGGTGCTCGAGGTTGCGGACAACACCAACTTCTTCCATCAACATTTGACACCGTCTGTGGGAAATCAAATAAAAAGTCAGCCAACAAAATATATTCAGCAAAAATGACTAATATAAGGGGATATTCAATCAGGAGGCACGTATCTGAACATAGAGACATGGAGGGAGACTCTGTGAAAGCTGCTACTATTACAGAAAGGGCTGGTAGTGCCCTGTATAAAATTTTGAAGTATGGGAGCCACCGATCAAATGCTACTGAGGTGCATGCACGAGGAACGGGCCATGCAAGGAAAACTGAAGAAATGGCTCGGTTGTTGCAGCTGCTTCAAGACAGTGAACAACGACATACAGAGAAGGGCCAACAATTACAGGTATTGGCCAAAGAAGTGTCAAAAATGAGAAAGATAATACAGGCCAATACACAGGATGCGAGGATACCGAACGAGATAGTGGAAAGTAGCTTTCCTCAACCAAAAGCTATAGTGAGGGATGAGGAAGGAATTGGGAGGCAACCCCGGACCAGAAGATATATAGTAACAGAAAAAGAGAAAGACAAGGTTGTAGAGGAATCCCATTCGAGAGGAGTGGGGGTTAAAGAAGTATGCACGCCTCCTATGACTCGGGAAAGACGCCATCCTAGGTCCACGAGAGTTTTTCAGAGCCCAGATGATATCCAGGAGATACCCGATGATTCTAGTCCACTTTCAGATGACATGAGGATACTGTTAAAGCAGAGGTGGAGAAGGGAACGTGAGACTCTTGAGTGAGGGAATCCGTGTCATAAGGAGGAACGGAGGACTGACAACAAGGATATGGATGTAGAGTCTTTGGTATGAAAGGTGATGGAGGAGATGAGTAGAGAGAAGGTGGGCCCTCGAGGTAAACTGGTTGACCCTATTCCAGTGACTGGCCCCTATACGAAGTCACCCTTCACACCTAAACTGTTGGGTCAGACCTTGCCCAAAAAATTTAAAATGCCCCAAATTACCCCATTTTCAGGAAAGATAGACCTATCACTACACATGGACTTTTTCTATGAGATGATGCTCATCTAAGGTCTAAGCGAAGAACAAATGTGTCGCTTATTCTCCCTGACCTTGGAAGGGCAAGCTAGAAAATAGTTTATAGGTCTAACCCCTGGGAGCATCCGGAGTTTCGAGCAACTGTATAAGGTGTTCACTGGAGAATTCAGAGGTGCAATCTTCAGCACCAAGACCCCGAGCTCCTTGTTACTGTTTAAACAGGAAAATAGTGAAAGTCTCAGGAGCTTCGCCAAAAGGTATCATAAGGAGGTACTTGAATTGGGGCTTTCCACCTTTCGGTGGCCCTGGAGGGGCTGAGACAAGGGCTAAAAATAGACAGGGCGTGGTATGCTATCTACAAGTCCTCGGTGAACACTTACGAGACGGCTCAAAGAAAGATACTCGATGAGATAAAAGTAGAGAACTGGGTGATGCTCAAAATGAAAGAATAGAAGCCTATAGGGGCTCCCCGAGAGACAATAACCGGTTTAAGAAACCCGATAATAAGAAGTGGAGAAATGATGAGAGGAGGTTTCCTGAAGCTAATCAGGAAAGGGATCGAGTCTCCGAGTATTATCGGGGCAAAAAGAGGAGAGAGAAGTAGTATCCCAAGGAATAAAGATCGCCTCAGAGGGACAATTCAAATCGGGTCATCCAGGTAGACAGACTGATACGAGTGGAGTAGGGGAAAGTGAAGAAGAAGTTATCTCCCTTGAATGCTCCACTTTTATAGATTCTGGAGGAGGTCAGGAAATGAAGGACTCTGTTGTTGGACCCCCGTCTGATTAAACAGAGGCTCCCCGGAGAAGTGAAAAACAGGTTCTGTGAGTTCCATCAAGACATGGGACACTCAACAGAAGAGTGCTACGAGTTGCAGAATCAGATTGAAGTCTTGGTTAGGAATAATTATCTGATTGAGTTTATAGCTCGTGAAGATAAAAGACCCCAAGATCCGAGACAGGCCCCGGGGCATAATGGTGATCATTGGCAATCCCACACTGGCTGAAAACTCAAATAATTCCAAGAAAAACTATGCTCGATCTTCTATCCCGAGTACAAATATGAAGCTGCATGTATTGAATGTGCGAACAGAGAAAAAGCAGAGGATAACCTCGGTACCCATCATGTTCACCGATGAGGATGAGAATGGAGTCCATTATCCTCATGACGATGCCCTGGTCATCACAATGACAGTAGAGACTTCCCAGGTTGGGAGAATATTGATTGACACGGGAAGTTTCACTGATATCATTTTTAAAGAGACCTTGAATTCCTTGGGTATAGAAGACCTGAGGTTGAGATTAGCAGATATCGTCCTGCACGGATTCGGAGAGTCATGCATGTATCCCCTGGAAATTGTTCAGTTGCCAATCACAATGGGCAGTAAGCCCTACTAGAAGGTCACCATGGTAGAGCTTCAAGTTGTGGACCTAAAAATGCCTTACTCCATGATCTTAGGAGATTGCTCCTCCGATCCACGAAGGCGGTAGAGAGTTGATGAGTACATAAAAGTTTATGTGTATTAAGAGTTAAATTTATCATTTTACACTTAAAGTATGATTATCTCTCTC
>JAVXUL010149571.1:0-14199 GCA_035590515.1 Trichilia minutiflora
GTAAATTTATCTATGATTATGAATTAGTTGATTTTGAATTTTGATTTTGAAATATATAGCAAATGAATGGAAATGTAGTTGGTTAAAATTTGGAAACGTACTCTAAGTCTATCAAATGTCAAATTTTTTTATTTAACTCCTTAACTTTTGTAAATATAGTCTACCAAATCTCTGTTTAAACAGTAAAAATACGATCCGGTCCGATAAAAACTCAATATTAGACCTTATCAAGTACTTAGATTCGTGTTTGGTATGGCTCGTGAAGGGTTTGGGCTTGACAGAGCCCTATATTATGCGAAACCCAAATCCTTCACAAATCGTACTAAATACGAGCCCAAAGACTTCGATGCTAGGTACCGCACGATCCTTTTATTATCTCACGTTGAATCGCGTTTTTATTATTTATCATATCAGATCATATCATATTTTATTATTTATGTACTATATTTGTACTGAATCGTACTGATATAATCTATTTATTACCTCGACCCGTGTTAAATTACACTATAATAATAAAGATAGGTGTTTCTAAGTATATTAAGTGAATTTGTAAGTCTAATACCATTACAGCCCAATTCCTATAAATTTCGAATAGTAAGTTGCCACGTGACGTGCGTGCCAGTGAATGACTGGCACACACGGAATATATAAACTCCAAGACATCCATTTCTGTGGCTTTGACTCGTAACGTAAAGCAGGCGAGACTCGAGCCATCAAACCAAAGGTAAAGCTTAGATTTTTATTTAAAGGTTTTTTTAATTGATTTTATTATTTTAAATTTGCTATTATCATGTCGACTCTGTTGATTTGAAGTCAAGTAAAATTTTATCTGTAAATCGGCCGTGCAATTTATTGCTTTTAGGTTAGGGTTAGGGATTGTGATCGTTGCCTCATGCTTTTAAGATAGAAACCCTCAAAGTACGATAGTTTCTTTCTGTTGTATATAAATTATTTTAATATTTTAATCCGGTAACGTATGTTGTTGATTAATTGATTAATTAATTATTTTTATTAAGGTTTGTAGAAAGTGATTATTTTGTTTGTTGGTGCTGTCTGTAGATCTGAGATTTCTGTTTATATTTTATTTGTACTTTTAGAGATAGTACGAATTCTTTATTTTAACTTTTAATCTGTATTAATTGTTGGGTGCGTATATTTTAGTTTTACCACGTATTATGAGGCCGAGAAATCAAGGGATCTATTTTTAGTGAAGGTTGAGGAATAGGTTGCTTAATTGTGTGTTTATGTTTTGCAAAAATAAAATTTTTGAAACCTGAATTCTGTCATGTTTTGTTTGGCTTTTAATGAAAGAAGTAATGGCTATGAGACGGGCAATCATAGTTTATTGATATTTTACTCTGGGCAATTTAATCGCTTATTGTTTACATTGGGTTACATATGAACTTTTGTCTTGTTAACTTGCCATTTATGACTTCTAGTGTGTGCATTTTCTTTTGTTATTTGGACTGAATATGTTATTGTTTTGGTGGTGTTAGCAGTGTGTGC
The DNA here is from genome assembly GCA_035590515.1 of Trichilia minutiflora. Lineage (NCBI taxonomy): Eukaryota > Viridiplantae > Streptophyta > Magnoliopsida > Sapindales > Meliaceae > Trichilia > Trichilia minutiflora. The sequence continues at coordinate 1,507 of JAVXUL010149571.1, forward strand.
CCTGAAAACTTGTGATGGCATCAAAACGGATCAATAAGGAGTTGAAGGACCTGCAGAAAGACCCTCCTGCATCTTGCAGTGCTGGTTTGTCTCCTTTCTAAACATATAAACATATTTTAATAGTTACTGGACTACTTTCATTTTTCTGTGGAAGATTATATATTCTTCAAGTTATCTAGTCATTGATCCCTCTCAAGGTGAAGTGTGAAATGAAAAATTGAAGATATTAGGGAAAAGAGAACTTTAAGTGGCTAATTGTTTTCAATTGCATTTGTACGTTTTGGCTTGTTGAGCTGATCTTTTGTTATTTCTGTGCATTTTAAAGCCATTTGAACCATGGTGTTTATTTATCAAAATTCTTTGGCCAAAATTTTCGTAAACCATGGGTTATTTGAGGTTGAATCTTTTTATACATATTGTGATTTTAAAATGCTGTACTTTTCAGGCCCTGTTGCTGATGACATGTTCCACTGGCAAGCAACCATCATGGGCCCAGCTGACAGCCCATTTGCTGGGGGGGTGTTTCTTGTATCCATTCACTTCCCTCCAGATTATCCATTCAAGCCACCAAAGGTAGTATGTTACTGTTTGATCAACCAAATGTTTGATATTAAACTTTGATGTCTTTCATTTAAAATGTTTTTGTGTCATCTGGAATGCTGGAGCTATGTTTTATCGTTCTAGTCTATGTGATGATCTGTGTTGTCATGTTGAGTATTATAGAAGTTCTATTTGTCAGTTGTTCGTTGACCGTATCGGGTTTGAAGAGGGCTGCAAGTGATGGAAAAATGCTTTGGTGCAGCTTTTTTTAACTGAGTTTCCCACCCTATTTGTGCACAATAGTTACCATTTGATTATGAATCAAACAGGTTGCCTTCCGTACCAAGGTTTTCCACCCTAACATCAACAGCAATGGTAGCATCTGTCTTGACATTCTGAAAGAGCAGTGGAGTCCTGCCTTGACAATATCCAAGGTACTGCAATTATATGCATTTGAAGGCTTTGTATTCAAAATTGATTAAGCAGATGTATTTCATCTTAAATATTAATTTGTGATATTTGAGTTTGAGCTCAACCTTTGTACATCTAGGTGTTCTTTAGGTTTTGATATTTTTTAAATCTCTTGCGATTGGAATCTTGCAGGTTCTACTATCAATTTGCTCGCTGCTCACAGATCCAAACCCTGATGATCCTCTTGTGCCTGAGATTGCTCACATGTACAAGACCGACAAAGCAAAATATGAGACTACTGCTCGATCCTGGACCCAGAAGTATGCCATGGGTTAGGGGGCCAAATTCCCTGAGATCATTAGTGGTTGGTCCTATTAGTAAATACTAGAAATAAGTTTGTTCAGAGATTTAAGGGACTTCATTTGCCTTTATTTACCAAGTTTTAAAAGGTTTTATGTTGATTACTTTAAAATTTGGACCTGTTATTTAATACTTAAAATTTAATTTTCTGCAAAAATGATCTGTTTTAGCTGTTGTTTTATTTTAATGTGGGAAATGGTCAATGAAGCCCTGCTAAATTGTGTGCATTTTATTTAAGAATTTTCATGTCTCCTGTATGAATTGATGGTTGAGTTGCCATTCCTACTTTTTGAAGCATGCAATCATGGATCTGTTGCTAATCAGGATGCAGATAGTAGTCCTTTGGTGTGTTCTTATGCAAAAGCAACGCATGGCGTTTTAGTGTTTTCATGAGAGAAAATGAAAATTATGTTTTCATTTTATTTTTTCAAATTCATTGAATTTCTTTTCTTGTGGTCTAAAAGGGTAGGGTTAGAGATACAATTTTTATGATTTTACAAGAAAAATAAATTTTTTGAAATATGTAATATTGTTATATTAATTAAAGTAAAAAAATTATATAAGGTATTTGTAATTTTGTGTGTTAATATTATTGGTCTAAAAATTATAGAGAATAAAATATGAATATTTTTATTTCTCAAATATGAATTTATGAATTACATTTGGTTAGTATTAAATATTGAAGAACAAGAGAACACTGTGTATTATCGTCAATTCATTTTTGATTATATTAAATTATGTTAATTATTGTATTCTAATATTTAATTGTGCGAGTGATAAACTTTCAATAAAATTTATATCGAAATGGAGGAGGGAAAGTCTTTAAATAAATTTTGTAGTAGAAGTAGACTCTGGATAGTAATAATGCATCGTACGCTCTAGTAATCTTCCCATCATCAATGTATTTGTTTAATAAATATAGTAAAATAGGAGAGCAGAAAGTATACCGAATCCTCTGGCAATTGTGTCTAAAGGCCCAGCTCATTTTGTTTTCCCTTCCAAGAAGCTCATTTTATTTTCCTCTGGCTCTCAAGCTCCATCCACCCACTCCTTTGCTTGGAGTCAAATGCCGGAGCTGTGGGTCTGTCTCTCTGTCTCCGTAGTAGTGACAGTGGGGACCTCCACATGAAGAAGAAGGTCTGCTCTCAGTTCTCTTTCTGCATTGTTTTCTTGCTGTCTTCATAATTTCACTATGATTAGACAACAACATTCACAGACCAAAAAAACAAAACCCATACACCACACAGTTAAATTAAAATTATTAAAATTGCAGTTTTAATTAAAATTATTTTATATTTAAAAAATTAAAATATAAAAATAAAACATAAAAACAAAATTTTTAATAATATATAAATAATAAAATATTAAAATATTTTTATAAATTAATAAAATCGATCAAAATCGATTAAAATAGATTAAAATCAATCAAATATTTTTATTATTTTATTAATTTTAATTAAAATTAAAATTACTTTTTCGTTAAAATTATTTATTTTATTATTTAAAATCACGATTTTAATAACGTAATTATGTGCTGTTAGGGGATCTAAAATCTAGGCATCACTTGAAGTGATACAACCGGAATCAACCACGAAAAGCACAAATTCAAACTTTGGACCTCCAAATTTCAAAGTCTTTTGCCACCAAACCAAACAAACACCTATTGCCTATTTTCGTAAATCTCATTATATAATCTAAGCAAGCACATAATAAATGGACGACTCAAAATCCAAAACAATGATAACAAACAACTTTTAATTTATAAACAAAAACTCTTAAAAATAAATTTATTTTTTCTGTAATATTTTTACATTAATGTGAAAAAAAGTGATAAATATTAAGAATTAACTACTAGTTCTGTCATTAATTGGAAAAAATAAATATAATTATTTATAATTCAAAAAATTTAAAAATTATTATGTTGATTATTACTTGTCAAAAATTTTAACTTTTATTATAATTAAATTAGTATTGATTAACTTTATTTACATAGTTAATTTAAAAATATGTAAACTTACAAATTATTTATTAAATTCCAGACATTATTATATGATTAAATAAGAATTATATAAATTTTAGTTTCATAATTAATTTAAAATTATTGATATTAATATTTGTTACTTTTTTCAAACTAATTTCAAAAAATATCAAATTATTTTTAAGAGTTTTTGTTATAAATTAAAATTTATTATAAGATTGATGGATTAGCACCTTTTGCATTTAATATTTTTGTAATGTAATATGTTTTATTTTATATATTTGAAAATTTTTTTGTGTGTGTGTATATATATATATATATTAATATATATATATTGAGGTTGTTATACTGAAGAAAATAAAATTGAGAGAATCAATGCATTTATGATGCTTTGAATATTAATTGCAAGATAAAATAATGTTTATATATTTTTTATATTTATATCTTGAATTAATAGTTACAATAAAATTTACTTTGTTATTTTTATAGCTTTGGGTTTTGAGTCATCCATTTAGTATTTATTTAGATTATATTTACAAAACTAAGTAATGAATTTGTGTTTGGCTTGGTTGTTTCAAAAAATGTTAAAATTTTAGAGGTCTTAGGAGTACAATGTTGGAGTTACTTACTCTTAAAAAAAATCAAAAAGAAATATAATTACGAACTCGTTAAATTAGGAAAATCTCTTAAAATGACAAAGAGATCTCGAATCAAATTATTTAAAAAAGAATTTAAATTATATAAAATTTTTATCTAAAAATATTTATAATTAGTATCATTGAATAAACTGGTTTACAATCGTAAAAAATAAATCGTCAAAAATAAATGAATCTCATTTAAACATATCTCATGCTTGGTACATAAACGATTAAATGTGTAAAAGAACAATGGCTACAAGTGATGTGTTAAAAATTAAAACATTTATTTATATTAACTTTTTATTCTCAGCTTATTTAAAAGAACTAATAAATGCATCCGATATTTTCAGAAGCCAGAATGTATATCTTAAGGATGAAGGAGTAAATCAAACACTTTTTTTTTTTTTAAAAATTGTAATAAGTGAAAATAGAATAAATTATTTTATTAATTAAATCAATTAACATCAAGTTATATATAGTGATACTCTCAAATTTTAATAAAATAAGCATCGACATCCCATTTTTTAAACTAAGGACATTTTGATCATTTCATCATATAGGAGTATTTTTGATATGTTTATTATATATTTGTATGGGTATGATTAATGAGTAAATAACATGATATTAAAACTTAATATGTGATCAAGAAAACTTTAAATGAAAAATGGTTAAATATAGGAAAGGTTCTATTTTAGACTTAATTAAGTAGTCGAGTTTCAAATCAAATTTCATGCTAATCGAGGCAGGCAACTGGTCAACAAATTTTTGATACTTAAAGAGGACAAACAGATGATTGAATACGAAGAATTTTAGGAAAAAATTTTCAAACTTCTCAAATCACTCTAATAATATTCATATGGTATCAGATACTCAATATTAAGTACCCAAACATATATTTTATTAAAAATAATGAGAATAACCTTATAAGATCAAATGATTAAAATGTCCTTAAGTCAAAAATACGGAGTTTACATGAAATTTAGGGTTTACTATATAATTAGGCTTATAAGTATTTAGATTTAATTTTGATAAATTGAGTTAGAATTCATCATTTAGAGATCAGAGTGACTTAATTTAAATGTTGAATGTAGGAAATTATTTAGTTTTTTTTTTTGATAAACCATAATTGGCAATGAATTGAGGGTTAAAATGAGTTGCAAACTAATGGTTGGATGTTGTAATGAATTTGCTATAGATTTTATTATTGAAAATCAGTTAAATAGCAAAATATAAATATATATATATATATATATATATAGGGTTTCAATAGTCGAATGTTTACTAGAAAAACCCGGATCTATAACTATATTCATTACTTATAAGATTAAATTGCTATTATTTGAAATATGGAAATTTATGTACGTAATTATCAGGAATGTGTAATTAGATATTAAATACTTAAGAAAAGAATTCACACAAAATGAGAGAATATAGGAAGTGCATACCTCACTAACTGCAAATAGACTCTTAACTATTTTTTATTTCTTTTAAATATATTTTCAAACTTAATTATTTTTAATGGTTTAGTACATTAGTATTGGTTTTACATCTTTTGTTTATTAAATATATAAATATGGTATGTGTTGTAATTTCTATACGATTGAGGTCAAGAAGCTCAATATGAATTTGATATATTAAACTCGATTTATATTTCAGTATTTATATATAGTTATAAAATGATTTTGATGATGATTTATATATAACAATTTTATAAATGATTTTGGTGAGCTTATTGATCATTGTTTTGGATTTGATGATGATATGCATATGATGACATGGTCAAAAAAGCCATAATTATATAGTGTCTATAGTTACAGTGGTAACCTAGAGTGAATCTATATAGAGGTCGGTTAAGTGATCGAATTGATGGTAGTTTAGAGTAAACCTAAGTAAAGACCACCTAGATGAGTAAAAAGTTGCTTGGGATCGGACTTTAAAGGGGTCACCTATATGATCGAGTGTTTAAGGCAGGTAAAAGGTAAGAGGGTGATATCCATGGGATACAAAATATTACTCACCTGGGGCTATGTTTATTTTATGTAGAGGATCATATCGAGTATCATCGTATGATTATTCGAGGTTAATATAAGTGATGAGCATGATTTTCGGATAAAATAATCATACATATCATTTGTATACTAAATAAATTAAGTATATTTTTATTAAATCATCATTGATTTTATTACATGAAAAAAGTAAATCAACGATGATTTGGGATTAACTTTGATTAGAATAATCGTTAAAAAATAGAACCAGTCTAATAATTTTATGATAAAAATACTAGAATTTTAGAAATAACGAAATAATGTTTTCATAAATTATTTATTTTAAATGTTTTCATATATATATAAATGTTTAAGTAAATATTTATTTTATTTGTCCACTCACAAAGTATATATCCATATACTCACCCCTTCACCTTTTAGTTTTAAGAGAATCCAAGTTTGGTTAAGCAATTCGAATAGTGATAATTACATAAAAGAGTTGAGACTTCAGATATATTCTTATACTCCACTCACAATTTTAGAATTTGAATCCACTAGAAATGATTAAAATATTAAACTATATATTTATTTTCTAGATTTGTAAAAGAATTTATGAAACAACTTGTTTTGCATATTTTGTAATTGGATGTCTATTTTCTTGTAGAACTATTAGGAATTTTTTGGAGAGACGGATTAGTATTGTTATGCCATATGTTTTTGAATAAAAATGATGTTGATTTAGGAATGATTTTGGATTTTTTAAATTGATTGAGATATCATTGATCTCAGATGATTGCATTTTAAAATTGTTTGAGATAACCATTTGGGAAATAAAAAAATTGAATTATATATATATATATATATATATATTGAGCATAGGTACTAAAGATATTTTATAAGTCTTTGAAGTATATTATGAACATTTGAATATATATATATCAAAAATTTATGATGATTATTTTTGTGTGGATTCTATGATCAAGTGTGTGATACAGTACATTCATTCACGTTAAAATTCAGTACCCTTTTACTATATCTAATATCTAAGTCAAACGGAAATAAAAATATCTAAATCTATGTTTATATATATGGCAATATTTTGTATTTTCGAATGTAAGTAATTTTGTATCAAATCACTTTAAATTATACTATTTCTTTTGGTGTGTATGATTTAGCATTTACGGCTCCTATAAATTATCCTGCATTTGTGTTCATAATATATTTGTATGCATGCGTTGGTTGCTTCATACCAAATCAACCAAATATCCAACAGCTGTCTCCAATTGTGGTCCGAAAGAAAACAGCAGTACCGTAATATCGATGGTTACAAAAATCATTCCATTATGTTATCGTATGTATCAGAAACTTGGTACAGAATTTGGTAGACCCTAGCAACCAGAGGCTTTAATTTAACGTACCTTAAATTTGGTATAAATGGTATGAAAATTAAAGAGTTGAAAAGTCAAAAGATGGAAATATTCAGAGAGATATTGAATAGGGATTAACTATCATTTTGAATATATACTTGGTACCATGTTCCAAGGTTGATATATGATGTATCCTAAAAACATTCAAACCATTATTTAGTCATACATTTTCTGGGTTTATTTATATATATATGGAAGAATATATGCAATTAATTTAATCATATAAAAAATAGTCACACAAATTTTTTTTTTCAAGTATTTGGGACTATTTTTTCGTGGTCCATGCTAAACCCTACTTAACGTGCAACTTGCTATGGGGAGGTAAGGCATGCATCCCGACCTTAATCTTATGTACGTTGGACAAGGAAACTAACTAATTTACATTACTTATAAAAGTGCTATTCTTTTTAATGGGACAACTGAACAGTAATAAACAGCAATAAAATTGATCATTGCATTGGCAACTTGAAAACTCATAGCCCATATTTCAGTTGGACTTACACGGAGATTTCGAAGAGTAGGTATTTATTCATCAACCTTATGGTTACATTAAAATTGAAGATGAACATAAAGTACTTAAATTGAAGAAAGCACTTTATTAACAAGCCCTACATATTTGGTAGTTGCATTGAAACTTATTTCTTAAAAGAGAATTTTCACAAATGTCTATTTGAGCATACACTTTTTGTTAAACATGAAGATGAAGGTCAGCTCATTGTGTTTTTATATGTTGATGATCTTATTTTCACTAGAAATGATAGTGCAATTTTTGATAAATTTAAGAAGTCTACGATGATTAAATTTGTTATATCGGATCTTGAAAGGATGCATTATTTTTTAGGTATTGAAGTGATATAATCAACTGTTACAATTTTTATTTCTCAAAAGAAGTATGATGAAGAATTGTAATTTTGCTAGTACTACAGCTGAGTATGGTTTGAAGATCATGAAAGATCTTGAAGGAAAAAAGGTGGGAGTTTGATGTATCTAATTGCCCTTATATAATACATGTTATAAATTTCATTAGCATATTTATGAAACGTCCAAAAGAGATGCATCTATGGGCTGCGAAACGGATTCTTCGCTACTTGTAAGGAATTAAAGATTTTGGGTTGATATCACCTTATCACCAACTTCATGTGCGTGTCAAGCAATTTGGTTTCAAGTAAGAGGAAGCTACTAAAATTTATTGTAAATATATAGATGAGAAGTATCATTATTTGCGAGATCTCAATAAAGAAGGAGTCATTAATCTTATTTATTGCAAAAGTGAAGACCAAGATATTGATATATTTACTAAACCCCTCAGATTGCCAATGTTTCTAAAGTTAAGAAGTTTGCTGGTTTTTTTCAAAAGCAAATCAAATTTGAGGGAGAGTATTTTATTTAAACTGTGTTCCTCACATTAGTTTAAGAGAGGGGTCGTTGAACAAGTTATTGACTTAGTCTTCAGCTTTTTAGTTTTTATGTAGTGCTATACTGAAGCTGAAATTTGTTCAGTATTAGCCTATAGACAAGTTCTTTCCCCAGCAGACATCAGCCACATATTCTTCCTGCATACTGCAATTTGTCATTATCTGTGGTAAACAAACATTGAGAAAATTAAAATCCTTTCTTCCTTGTGCTTATTCTTCCTCCACCTTGAACTTCCTGCGCATTGAAACTCAACCCTAACAAGTTTCTCATAGTAAAATTCATTCAGAAGATTGGGAATCTCGGATTAAACTCTTGAGGAAATTACTATATGAATAACAAATAGTTACTGTACGGACTTTACATTTTGGAAGGAAATAACAACTAAATATCCTAAAAGGCAAATTCATATGGTGATCACAATATCTGCTTTAATGAATGTTATGCTTCATGATTAAGAAACTGGTTGTGCATGGTTGATAAGACTGAACAATAAAGAGCAATATTAATTTTGTTCTTCTTTTGACTATCCACAAACAAAAAAGAAAGATCATGAAACAATTAATGAAGAATATATAGAAATTAGAGAAACAAAATAACTAGGAATAGGAAAAGTCTTAGAATAACACATAATATTTCAAGAAATTAAAGGTGGGGGGAATGACTGAATCATATTGAATGAACAAGTCGAGTAAATTTAATTAGATATTTCAAATTAAATACATAGGGCTTATTGTTATGCTGTTTTACTGAGGATGTCCTTCAAAGAAAGTTATTTGAAATCTTCAAATCCGCCACAGACAGAGGGACTCTTCAAATGTGCAACCCCTAAATGCCAATCATCCTATCCTTCATAAAGTTTATGTATTGTATATGATCTTATTCATTTCTACGGCGAATCACGACGAAAACAGTGTAAATGAAAAAAGAAACTTTGATACTATAAGTTAATTTAACCGATAATCTGCCTTAAGGTTTGAAAATCAAATCGCAACCATATCAGAATTGAGAGAGTTACCATGGATTTGTAAACAGAAATAATAGCTTAGTTGACCTGAAAACGGATAATAAAAGAATCCCATATACTACTTTGAAATACAAACAAGCACATCAATAGACATCTAGGTTAACAAATAAAAGAGAACAAACTGGGAATTAATTGAAAATGATTCACCTGCATCAGAATCAAAGGTAAAAAGTAATCTAGATCCGCAAGTCTTGATGATGATGATGATGATGTAGATGAAGTTGCTGTATAGTCATTTATGGCCGATGCAGCATCATCAAGATTCTCACTGCTTTAAACATCACCATGTGAATCTTGATGGTGCTGCATCAGCAAACAATGACTGCTGTTAATTTGTTGATAAATCTACGAATTAATATTAAGAAAAATAAGATTAAAAAAATAATTTCAATGATTTTATCATTTACATGAAACTGAGTGAAAAAGGTGAATGAAGAAAAAGAAGAGAAATTATACTGGTAATAATTATTGTTTCTACCACAACAAAATGAAATATGAACGAGATAAAATGACATGACGTGGCAAATAACAAATGGTTATATGGTTTCTGTTGCACAAGTACAACCACCGCCGAGGTTCTCTGAAAAAGATTCTGCCGTTTTCAAAAACAAGACCTTAAAAAAACTGAAATAGAAGCTCTAAAACAGAACTGAGACTACTGTCTGTATAAGAGCAAGGAGAAGGAAACCCTAGAAGAACAAAGCGGGAATCAAAATCCATGAACGAAGGAAGCTAAAACGATTAGTTTTTAAAGAAACTAAACGGGTCAAGATCTGGCGGCGTCAACGTAAAAAAATCAAAAGAAGAATAGAGAGAGAGAGAGAGAGAAAGAGAGGAGTAGGTGAGGAAGGAGGGCTTGCTTAAGAAGGGCTTGCTTGAGGTACTTCTTTATAGAAGATGCTCATGAAAGAGGTTCTTATATGACTGGTTGGTGCACCAAACTTCAGTACCTCCCCGAATTTTGAAGTGACACGAAGGCTAAGTATTCCAGTAATCTGAATAAGGAGTAATATGAAGGTTATCCCACCTTTTTTTCTAAGTGATGGGGTATTTTTACTGACTGAATGATAGATTATATAATTTTTAAAAAGATTAAATAATATTATCTTTAATAAAAAAATGATGATATTATTAATTAATTGTACAGTAATTTAAGATTTATAAAATTGCAATATAAAATTTATATTTTATTAATGTGCTACAAACTATAAATTGATAACTGTAATACATTAAATAGTTATGTATATATATATATATAATTATCAATGTGACAATTATATAACATCAATAAATGAGTTACATTGTGAAAATTTTTATAGCATTATCTATGTGGTAATTATGTAACATTAATTTTTTTATTTTTTTTGAAATTCGAAAACTCTGATCACCAGTTAATATCTTGGGATACTCTGTTAGGGGACCCAGGCCCTCGAATGTCCTTGAGCAACGTCATCGGAATGCGATCCATGCCCTTAATCAAACAAGAGTTCAACTCGGTCCCCTGATAGGTGGTACTAAACGACCAGATAAAATCGGGATTGTACCAGGCTCTTACATCTGGGTACACTCCCAGAGGTTCGAACCCAGGACCAACACGAATATCCCTCAGGATGAAATCACCAAACTACACCCAACGGGTGCGTAACATTAATTAGTAACTAACATAATCAAATTTCAAGTAATATTAAAGATCTCAAATTATATTTTAATTTTTAGATTTTAAGTAATTTGGTAGTTAAGTTGGCAAACACTACATCACCTAAGTATTAAAGAATTATAGATTTTTGTGGTTACTCAACTGTCATATTATTTAAAATTCAAAATTAAAATATAACTTAAAATTCTTACTAATACTCTTAAAAAATTTATATGTATAAACATTATACTTAAACAAAAGTATTATAGGTTGTTTTTGAATAATCTTTAGGAGATACCGAAGTTTAGGCATGAATTTGGTTGCTTTGTGCTTTTGTGTATGAAGGAAAAATTATGATATTTAACTATTTGGAATCCATAGTTTGTTTTTTTTAATCCTTTAATCAACAATCAACAAATCATGATTTTAATTTACATTTAATAACCGAAAAGATCTACATCAATATTTAAAAAATCTATTTACTCGACTTTCACTTTTGCATTTGTATCATGTTTAATTACTGTTAAAAGGAAAAAAAAAGTGCGAAGTTCTCTCTTTGGTTGATCGTATAACAAATTAAATAAATATAATAAATATAAATATAGGATAGTAAAATAAATAATTAATACAAGTCAAATTAATTTTTAATATAAAAATTTTCTCTAATACAAAAAGTAAAAATCACATAATTGTTATTAAAGTCCATCCAAATTTTTACTATAAATTCTTTAAATACAAGATCACACCTCTGATTTATGGGATGCACCTATAGGTCCTACACGTGACAATCGTCACAGATTTTTAATAAGCATTCCTTAGGCGCAGAACGCTTACTAAAAATCTATAAGACTAAAAAGTTCAAAACATTCAAAGGACTTCCAATATTTTTCCTCCAAACTCCCGAACGACTTTTCAATAAAATCAACACAAGTATTTCTAAGATATTTATCCTTAAATCCATTGAAATAAAACCATACATTATCGTGCAAAGAATATTGTATTCAATTCTTACAAACTTTTCAAATCACAAAATAGTAATATTATTTTATTACAAAACCTAGTATCATAAGTTTTCATCAAATTCTATATTCCTGAAAACAAAACAAAACCCAAAAAATCATCAATAATATAAGACTCCCAGTGGACTCAATGTACTAAATGTGAGTCAAATATAAAAGTAATATTTGAAGTCACATGTAATGACCCGTACCTCACCTCGAGGGTATAATTGTCATTTCCTATTCTTTTAATTCATGTCTCTGCATTCATCTCAGGCTT
>JAVXUL010149582.1:0-14198 GCA_035590515.1 Trichilia minutiflora
TTCATCTATAGCATATATCTCAGTAAAACATTTCTTTTTTGCACATATGTGTGTAGATGCTCTTGTGTCTAATATCCAACTCTTTATATCAGATGATATATCCGATAAAATAGATGGTTTTGTCACACCTGCAAATTCTGTTTGAGCAAAATTCATGTATTGGTTATCCACAATCTGCTTTCCTTTAAGAAGCTTAGATAACTCCCTCTGAATCAATGTTGTTATATTCTAATCAACTTGTTTGCTTTCCTTTTCCAGGTCATCAAGAGGAGTTTCTGTCGTATGCACTTGTTTTCCCTTTTGATTATCTGCATTCAAGGCCTTTCTTTGCTTGAATTCCTTATACCAATCTGGATAACCATGCAACTTGAAGCACGTGTCCCTCTCACGACCTTCAGACTTGCAGTAAACACAATACTTATCTTCTTTCTTCTTGCTGTCTCTCTTCTTGAAGCTACCATTTCTTTCTATATTATTCTTATTAGTTCTTGAACCCTTTATCAGCATTGCACTTGCATCCATCGACTCAGTATTTATCATATGAATTTACCTCTGCCTCTAAACTCTCAAAATCATTTGATACACTTTATTAACAGAAGGCATTGGATCTGAAGCTAAAATTTAACTTTTTATGTGATCAAAACTCTGGTTAAGCCCCATTAAAAACTGCAACACTTTATTTCTGGATTCAAGAACGTCAAGCCTTTTATTCACTTCACATGTGCAACCATTACAACTACACATTGGCATAGGTTGTAATCTAGCAATTTCATCCCAGCACCTATGTATTTTACTGTAATATATTGTAACTGAATTGTTGCCCTGATTAATAGATGTAATCTCCCTCTGAATATGATACATTTGTGATGTATTGTTACTGTGTCTTAGCCTTTCTTCCAGTTGATCCCAAAGTGCCTTAGAGCTATAGCTATAAACAAACGTATCAGCCAGTTCTTTGCTCATAGAATTTAAGATCCATTGCGTTATCATACAATCTACCTTCCTCCATCTTTTTATACTCAGCAGCATTTTTAGGAACAATTAATGTACCATCAATAAATCCCAATTTATCTTTAGTCTCCAGTGAATTTATAACCGAAACACTCCAACTAAGAAAATTGTTACCTGTAAGTGGAGTAGTTACGAGCACCATGCCAAGATGATCTGAACTGTCTAATCTCAGAGGATCTTCATCCAGATCGATTATTGTAGTCTGTGAGTTCATGTTTCGTTCATCTGTCATATCTAATCTTCCTTCTCTTTTCTTTCTTTTCTTTTTAATTCAACTCAATTAATTGAGGAATGAAATCTGGATTTTCTTTACAAGTAGTAATCACGAACTTGAACAGAAGAAAAACAAAATCTGGAATGCGTAATTATGCTCTGATAACATGAAAAAAGAATTGGTTAATGAAAGAAAGAAAATTTGGAAAACTTAAGCTCGTCACTTTTATTCAACTAACTGTACATATATATATATTTTCACGAGACTAATAAAAGGATGCCAACTCAGCTAACTAACTACAATATCTATTGACAACTTGCACTAACATCTTAACTATCTAAACTAACTACGTGAAAAATAAAAACCTAACTCAGATCTCAGATTCAGCTAACTATTTTTTATTTTATTCTAATTATTTTTGTTGTTCTTCCTTCGGAACTTTCATCATCTTCGGATATCCCATTCTTTCCAAGCTGTATAATATGAAGCAGTAAATTATTGTCTATCTTTCGATCACTATTATAAGTAGAATTAAGATCCTCTAAGTTGTCTAAGTCATTTGATTCTTAAGAACCTTCTTCAAACATGGCAGGTGAACCATAAACAGAAACTCTTCAAGAACTAAAAATAGATATGCTAAAGAAGGGTTTAAACTTTAAAAGAGTACAGCAAGGAAACGACACTTGGAGATCTCTTCACTGATAAGGGCAGAGTATTTGATAGCAGAACAGTCTAATGAAGTTTTATAGCCTATGTAGAGAGGGAAAACGAATGGATGAGATTCCAACACTGAATCCAAGCTGTAAAAATATGATCAGGGTAAAGTTGAAAAAATAAAGATTGGCAAGTTATGAAGCATTAGTGAGAAACAAGTGGGCACGATTGACCTAATGCGTCCATGTAGTGCCCTCAACCTATCGTAATAACAAAACAAAACTCCATACTGGAAGATCGTTACCTTATTCCAAGTGGAGGAATTCAAATTTTGAAAAAAATAATATCAAAAATACAAGTTTTTTTTACATATTATTTATACACAAATTAATAAGATATAATAGAATTACTTCTCATTTGATCAATATTATTTTTTATTAATTATTTTAATTTTATATTTTTATTAATTACTATTACTAAACTAGTAATTTATACACAATAGTTTATTAAAAAAATTGTATATTTAATATTATTTAAAAAAGGAAAAACAGTGAAAGCAAGCACTACACCTTTCCAAAAGTCTAACTAAAAGGTAGGCCTCTTTGAACCAAAAGCCCCTTATGTCATATGTCTGGGGTTGATGTTCGGCTTTAATTTTAAGATTGGATTCGACCAAGTGGCCCATGAAGTAACTAGAAGAGAAATACGAAGAAATCAATCGTAAAATTTTTTTATGTAATTTGAAAGATAAATAACAGCGTAATAGGAACAATGTATAATAAATAACATACATGGGGGATGGCACGGGCAAAGTTTTCGCGAACCTGGACCAAATAAAAGAACATTGGTTTTTCGAAATTTATGCTGGGATCATACCAAATTGAGATTTCAGAACTAATCAAACCAGACCAAATATGAAAAAAATCGAATAAAATCAGATTTTAAACTAATAAAAATATACCAACTATGAAAAATACTATTCTATTTTTAAAATTTAGGTTTAGACAGGTCGAATAAAATTAGAAGTCCACTTGATCCGAATAGTTTTTATATCTAATCTGGAACCAAACGAATTGTATTGGTCAAATCTCGTTTGATTCTTTGGGCCTCCAATTTTTTTGGGTTACACTTGGTTGGCAATTTACGCCTAATTGAGTCTTAAAACTTACGTTATTAATAATCTCTTACGAACAAAATCCAACTCTCTCTGAACTTTTTTAGCCTTGTTTATAGTTATAATCATATAACGTTATTCTGAAAACATAGAATATTTTCGTAAGTTTAATACAAAACCATGGTAAATTCTTCAACTTGAATGTTACTCAAATTCGAATTCCCTTACTCGTATTTTTATAATGTGAAATGTGTTCATCTAGCTTCTTGTCCATTGGTTGAATTATCTTCTCATATTTCTCCAGAATCTCCACCCATTTATATTCGTCTCGAGTTCAAATAATCATCTTCAGAGTGATCTACATTATATCCATATCTATATCTATATATATTAACTTTATATTTATTTTATACCATTTATTAGTAGTTAAATTTAGACACTTCCAATGATTGAGATTTAATTTCGCATATAAAATTAATATACATGTAAAATTAAATTTCAACAGTTAAAATATTTAATTATAACCACTAAAGTTAATATTAATCTTTTCTCGTACAGTAAACCCATGTAAAATATAGTACAAACATTTTAAAAAGTATATTTTAAAAAAAGAGAAAGTCTTCTCATCCCACCCCCGTCAGCGGTAGGATGAATTAACCGCGTTTCATCTCAATTTGGATTAACCGCATTTTATCTCAATTTTGTGAAATTAAGGTAACGGACAAAAACATATAGATAAGACTCATATCCTATTTTGTATGCCACCTAATGGTGGGACGATTCAAGAAGGAAGGCTTTCTTGTTGAAGAAAATGTGTAATTTATAAATGCTAAAATGAAATAACATGAAACTTTGGGAATCTGACAGACCTTTCTTTTATAGAAGTTAATCCCCCCTCCTCCGAATCTTATACCGCATACAGGTTTCAATTATTTCATCACGAGCTGCTAATGCTAACTGGAAACAGAAGGGTTTGATTCTTAAAGTAAATTATTGCTGCAGATAAAATTAAAAACTAGAGTTGATTGTCGAACAACCGATCAAGAACATATTCATTCCAACTGTAAATATTCAAAATGTCGACGAAAATAGAGGTGCTCTATTCATTTATGTTGCTCTCCGTCAATCAAAAGAAAGAAAGCAGCAGCAGCAGCTGCCATAGCTAGATTGAATATCGTACATACATTCTGATTGGACGTGATTTTGAGCTATGTACGGTTACTAGCCTGAAACAAGGGCGACTTGCAGATCGAATAAAAGGTTTGGACGTGAAGGTGGATAAAGATTTGCCTTTTTTTTGTTTTATGTCATAATGCCGATCATCTCTCTTTTCTGGATTCCTTCGTTTTATGAGTTATCCATAGCATATGTTACAATTTGAATTGGGTAAATCAGTATTTTTGTTATTTTTTTATCTAATACCTTGATACTTCTACTTTTTCAAAAAAATGTCCAACATCTTTCGATGCCACAAAATAAATTGAGCCAAAGTTTTTATCGTAGAAGAGTATCGGATACTTTTAAAAAATACAGAAAAATATTGAGATAATAGATTAAAAGTTGAAAAAATGGTCATTAAACTATTAAAAGTTTTGGAAAAAGATTTGGCTTCTCAAACTCTTGAAAAAACTACTAAAGCATATCCCTTTAAACTAGGGTGCTAAAAACTAGAGAAGCAAATTTTTCTCAAATTCTTATTTCGAATTATTTGTTGACTATAGATAAGAGATAAGACCAACCTGTAAAGACATATGAGAGAAAGGGCGATGTATCATTTAGTATATTTAACGGCATAAAGCTGATTTAAGTTGACGTATAAAAAAGTTGATTTTCAAATAATGGGTCTTGTCATCTTTGTGAATGAGTAAAACAATATATATTGCAAAGTGAAAAATCATTTTCACATAGAACTGCAGTGCTTTATAGTTTCAATAGGTAAAATATTAGATTCTCTTGCTATTCCTCAAGGGGTGTGATATGCATGAAAAGAAAAAGAAAGGGATATTTTAACCCACCTATAGTAAAAATAGTAATATTTTAATGTAATATGACATATATCGAAATGCAACACAACACTCACAAATTATGACAATATTATATTAAGTTCCAAAAATTTAATAATCATCTATTAATTTATTATTAATTACGCAATAATATTTGTACTCCTAAAATTTAAAAGAAATAATTCTTTTGAGGATTTAAAATACGTAATACAACATATATTAAAATATAACACTGATTCAAAATTATTAACCCCTAGGGGTAGTCTGGTAGTTCGAACTCGGGAACTTAGGTTCATTGGATAGCGTTTGCGTCGACCTCAAGTTCGAACCACTAGGAGCTCTTGTTGAAGCGTTAAAAAAGTCCGACTATAAGTTTTATTTGAACTGTCCCTCTGAATATGACAATTGCCTCGCGACTGTTCCTGATTTGATATATTAGAATTTCTTACATAGATATAAAAAAAATAGTTCAAAATTATCACAAGTATCACAATGCGTTAATATTTTTTAATGATCGCCCTTTAATCTATCAAACTTTTGTATCTCAATATGATACGTCTCGGATTTTCAAAATGTAATATTATATTTCAACATATATTATACTTTGAGATATCATTATTTTCAAAATAGTTATATGAAAACAAACTAAAAAATATTAAATTTAGGAGTTGTCTACCTTTTTTTTTTACTTAACACTTAATTTAACTATTTACAGTAATAAAAGAAGTGAACAGAAGTCAAGTTACGAGAATTGTTGAGTATGATTCAATTAATACAGAAAAGAAGATGGAATGCTACCGAGATTGAAGCAAAGGAAGAAGAAGAACAGTTCCAGTTTTCTGTTAATTTCTGTTAATGCTTATGGTTTTACACAAATGCCTTTGAGTCTTTCTTCAATGTCAGTAGTTCATTAATGGAAATATTGTCATTTCATTAGCTGGTGTTATAACTAATTCTGATTTTTCCAGAATTGTGGAGAAGCTGATGGTTGAGGCATATATAGTGCTGGATTACGCGTGTTATAGGGCATGTGATTGTAATTTTCTTTTTTGTAAAAACACTTTGATGATTAGTGAATAGCTTGGACTCAAAGGGTTTGTTCGTGGATGTAGGTTTTGATTGAACCTGTAACACCTAGTTCAAATCTGTCAACAATATTGTCCGCTTTGGCCCAACCCTTGGGGCCTCACAGTTTTGTTCTTGGTAATGGGTTATCTTGATAACTTTCCAAGTGATCACTCATCTTGGTACTACTCTCGTTCAAACATGCTTAATTGCGTAATTCTTGAGAATAAACCACCACTCATCCCAAAAGACCTTGTTGACAACTTGGTTCCAACTCTATATATATAGCCTAGTAACTTTCTCTCCCATTTTGATGTGGGATTCGATTCATCCCTACCATCCTAGAAGCCTATCAGAAGTCGCTCTTTACTCAGGCTCCCTCGGCCCCGGCGCCACTTCCCGTCCTCATCGGATCGGGATATTACAAACCCATCAGTTTTTGTCTGGTTTATCCCCGAACCACCACCATCGTACTGAAGGAGAGTTGGCTCTGATACTAATTATAATACCTGATCCAAGTCTGTCAATAATATTGTTCGCTTTGACCCAATCCTTGGGGCTTAACGATTTTATTCTTAATAATGGGTTATCCTGAGAACTTCCCAAGAGGTCACCTATCTTGGTACTACTTTCGTTCAAGCACGCTTAACTACGTAGTTCTTGAGAATAAACCACCACTCATCCTAAAAGGCCTTGTTGACAACTTGGTTATACTCTACATATATAGTTCAGTAATTTTCTCTCCTACTCCAATGTGGGATTCAATTCATCTCTGTCATCTTAGAAGCCTACCAGAAGTCGCTCCTTACTCAGGCTCCCTCAGCCCCAGTGCCACTTTTTGCCCTCATCGAATTGAGATATTACAAAACCGAACCACGTAAAATCGTTGGAGGGTGTATTCTTATTTCTGTATTCTATTTTTTGTTTTCATCTGTATTATTTTCAAATTCTTGGTTGAGTGATAAACTTTCAATTGATAGTTCTTGATCTTGAGTTTACATCCATAACAAGTGGTATCAGAGTTAGATTATTTCAAAGAATGGCTCAAACTAGATTAGAATTAGAAAAATTCGATGGAGAAAATGCTTCAACATATGAAAGATCAAGATGAGGGCTTTGTTTGTTCATCAGGGAATTGAGCAGGCTTTAGATGGAGAAGATGCGTTGCCAACTTCTTGGACTCAAGAACACAAAGAAGAAGTGCCGAGGAAGGCTTATAGTGTAATCATTTTTAAGCTTGAGTGATGATGTACTTTCGGGAGATTCAAGCCTTGAATGTAACACCAGTCTTTGGTTTGTAGGAAAAACTTAAATCCAGATATATATCAAAGTCAATTGATAATCGACTATACCATAAAAGGAAGTTGTATACACTGTTAATGGAAGAAGGTGGATTTTTGAAAGATCTTCTTGATGAGTTTAACAAAATCACCATGGATCTTGAGAACCTAGATGCTAAACCACCTGATGAAGTTCTAGCTATAATTTTGTTAAGCTTATTGCTAAGTTCGTATGAGCATTTCATAGGCATAATGACCCTTAAAAAAGAAACTATCTCTTTAAGGGATGTAAAGAATGCCCTCAATACTAAAGATAAAAGAAAGAATGGTTATGAAAGTTTAACAGAAGGTGAAGGGCTCATTGTAAGGGAAAGACTAAAGAAGAGGGAATCAAGAAAGGATCAGGCCAGATCGAAATCAAGAAATAAGAAAAGAAAATGCTTTTTCTGTCACAAGGAAGGTCATTTCATCAAAGATTGTCCTGATAAGAAGAATAAGAAGATGCAGAAACAAAAACAAAAAAGAGATGCAGTAGTGGCTTCTAATGCATCTAGTGAAGGATATAAAAGTGCTGACTTACTCATTGCTTCAAAAGAAAGTTTAGACAATGAATAGGTAATGGATTCTGATTGTTCATTTCATATGAGTCCATCCAAAACTGTTTTTGATTCAATCTCTTATTGTGATGGGGGTAATGTGCTTTTAGAAAATAATCAAACATGTAAGATTATTGGGATAAGGTCTGTCAAACTTGGGATGTATAATAGGGTGATCCAAGAAGTGAAAGATGTAAGGTATATACCTAGCTTAAGAAAGAATTTGATTTCTTCCTTGATCAATTGGGGTATCATATGAAAATAAGAGATAAAAGTTTGAAGGTGTTGAAAGAATTTTTAGTGGTAATGAGAGGAGAACTCAAGAATGGATTATATATTGTAAAAACTTCTGAAACCAGTGGACACTTGACATCTTCAGAAAAAGAGTCTAATAGTATAACCATAATGTGGCATATAAGATTAGCTCACATCAGTGAGAAGGGATTCAGAGAATTGGCTAGACAAGTACTGTTAGGTGATGAATTTTTAGGAGTGTTGGGATTTTGTGGCAACTGTGTATTAGGGAAGGCAACTAAACTGAGTTTTAAACCTGTAATACAATCAACAAAAGGGCCTCTTAAGTATGTCCATGCTGATCTGTGGGGGCTTTCACAAGTTCGTACTCCTAAATGAGTCAAATATTTCCTATCTATTATTGATGAGTGGTCACGAAAGGTCTGGGTTTACATTCTAAAATCAAAGGACCAAGTGCTGGATAAGTTTAGAGAACGAAAGCTCTTTGTAGAAAATCAAACTGGTTTAAAGTTGAAGAACCTAAGAATTGATAATGGACTGGAATTCTATAATGATAGATTCAATCAATGGTGTAAAAATCAAGGGATCAAGAGACACAGAACTGTCACTTATACACCCCAACAAAATGGCTTAGCAGAAAGGATGAATAGAACCATCATAGATCGTGTAAGGTGTATGTTAATTCAAATAGGATTACCAAAATTCTTGTAGGCAGAAGCTGTTTGTACAACTGTATATATCATCAACAGAAGTCTTTCTACAATCATAAAGCTGAAAACACCAGAAGAGAGGTGGTTTGGGAAGCCTCCAAGTCTGGACAACCTGAGTGTTTTTGGATGTGAAGCATATGCACATGTAAAACAGAGCAAGCTGGATCCAAGGGCCATCAAAGGGAAGTTTGTTGGGTATCTAAAAGGTGTTAAGGGTTATAAATTATGGTGTAATGATAAGAATAACTTTAGATGTATAGTTAGTAGAGATGTTGTGTTCAATGAAAAATCTTTATTAAAAGAAGATTAGGAGACACCAGAGAAAGTACCAGATGACACCTTGAAAAAGGAAAGAATTAAGTTTGAGGTAGAGCAATCACAGAGAGATAAGTTTGAGGAACCAGTTACAGAAGAAAGGGCAATAACAGATTTGCAAGACTATCAACTGGTTAGAGATAGACAAAAAAAGCAGATAAGGCCTCCAACAAGGTTTGCTTATATTGATTTGATGTTGTATGTTTTAGTTACAACTGAAGGTTTGAATGACCAAGAACCAAAAAGTTATAAAGAAGCAGTTGACAGTAAACATAAAAGCAAATGACAGCAGGTTATGGAAGAAAAAATGTCCTCATTAAGGAGAAATGAAACTTGTGTTCTTATCAATAGGCCAGAAAAAAAGAAGTTTGTAAGCTGTAAATGGATATTCAAAATCAAGGAAGGCATCTTAAAAACTGAACCACCAAGGTATAAAGCAAGATTAGTTGCTAAAGGCTTCACACAAAGAGAGGGAATAAATTATAATGAGATCTTCTCACCTATAGTGAAACACACTTCTATAAGGCTCATATTAGCTTTAGTTACTGTCTTGAATTTAGAGCTAAACCAAATGGATGTGAGGATAACATTTTTACATGGAGACCCAGAAGAAGAAGTGTTCATAGAGCAACCAGAAAGCTTTGTTGTAGAAAATAAAGTTTGCATGTTAAAGAAATCCTTGTATGGCCTGAAGCAATCACCAAGACAGTGGTACAAAAGATTTAACTCTTTTATGATCAAGTCTGAGTTTCAAAGAATCATTCATAATAGTTGTGTGTATATGAAGAATATACAAGACAAGGGCATGATCTTTCTACTGCTGTATGTAGATGATATCTTGATTGCTTGTTTAGAAAAGGATGAAATCAAAAGACTGAAAAGGCTATTGAATTCTGAATTCGAAATGAAAGACTTGGGTTCGACAAAGAAGATTTTAGGGATGAATATAATCAGAAGAAGAGAAGTTGGACTTCTAATAGTATCCCAGACAGATTATGTATCTAAGTTATTGAGAAAATTTTAAATGCGGGATGCAAAACTTGTGTTGACACCGTATGCTTTACACTTCAAATTATCGAAGCTGAATGAGCCACAGAACAGTGATGAAATTACAGAAATGAAAGTCGTGCCATACTCAATGCAGTAGGGTGTTTAATATATGCAATGGTCTGTACAAGACCAAATTTAACTCATGTAGTAAGTGTAGTGAGTAGGTACATGAGTAATCCTGACAGAGTTCATTAGAGGGCAGTGAAAGGGATCTTTAGGTATCTAAAAGGTACTCAAGATCTTGGTCTAGTGTATGAGATGAACACTTCAAAAGAGGAATGGATTGATGGCTATACAGACTCTGATTATGCCTTTGATATGGATCAAAGGAGATCATTATCAAGATATATTTTCACTTTGAAAGGTTGCTCAATCAGCTGAAAATCAAGCCTGCAGCATATAGTAGCACTATCAATGACAGAAGCAAAATACATTGCAATAACTGAAGCTGTAAAAGAAGCATTGTTGTTAAAAGGGTTGTTGAATGAACTTGGTGTAAAATAGAAGAAGGTGAAGGTACATTGTGATAGCCAAAGTGCTTTACACTGAATAAAGAACTAAGTCCACCATGAAAGAATGAAGCACATTTATGTAAGATTGCATTTTATTAGAGATGTAGTGGATACAGGTGCTATTGAGATGGTGAAAGTAAGGTCAGAAGTTAACCCTGCAGATATGTTAACCAAGGCTCTCTCTTCCAGTAAGTTTGAATTGTGTTTGAACTTGTTGGATGTTGAGAAAGCTAACTAAGGTCAGGTTGAGACAACAGACAAAGTCTAAAAGGTTACTGGGATTATTGAATCAAGGTGGAGATTTGTTGAGAATGATTCAATTAATCCAGAAAAGAAGATTGAATGCCCACCAAGACTGAAGCAAAAGGAAGAAGAAGAACATCTCTAGTTTTCTGTTTTTTTCTATTATTGCATGTGGTTTTGATAAAAATGCCCTTGAGCCTTCTCCAGTGTCAGTTTTTCATTAATGGCAATTTTGTCGTTTCATTGACTGGTTTTATAACTGATTCTGGTTTTTTTCAAGAATCGTAAAGAAGCTGATGGTTGAGGCATATAAATTGCTAGATTACACTTGTTATAGGGTATGTGGTTGTAATTTTCTTCTTTATAAAAACACTTTGATGATTAGTTAATAACCTGGACTCAATGAGTTTGTTCGTGGATGTAGGTTTTGATTGAGCCAAACAACATAAAATCATTGCTGTGTGTATTCTTATTCTGTATTCTGTTTTTCGTTTTCATGAGTGTTGCTTTCGATTCTTGGTTGTGTGATAAGTTTACAATTGATAGTTCTTGATCTTGAGTTTACAACCATAACACATATAAACCAAAGTCCCGTCACTTTTACCGCCATACTACTGCAATGGTTTGCATCAGAAAAATATTTAAAAGCATTGCAGTTCAAGAAACAAAAAACTCAATAGAGATTAAAGAAAGCTTTACCTTTTCAAAAGAGAAACTAATGCTTGTCAGATATAAAAATTAGCTCCATACAAATTAATGTCAACTAACATTATTAATTGAATAAAAATAAAAATTAATAAATTTAAAAAAAGAAATATAACAGGTCATATAACAATTTTATACTATTATTAAATCTATTTGCATAAAGAGTTTTCTCTGTAACTATAGCCTCAAATAGTTGTACGTAAGTGCATATATAATTTCATTTGTATCATCCATTCATCAAAATTTAATTAACATAGACATTCCCATTTTGAAATTAATTAATTACAATAATAATAATAGCAATATTTAAAAATTATAATATATATTATAATTTTATTGAATCACCTTACGGAATTCATTTCTTCTTACATTTTTTAGTATCTATCCAAACACGATGGTCAAAGTCATTGGTAAAGAGTTGAAAGTTCATAAAAACGTCGAGATACGTATAAATAATGTAATTAATGTGCAAACATGGAACACGATTAAAGAGTATGAATTTTAAACTTGAAATTAAAGAATGTACGTACGCGGTCAATGGTAACACCAAGTCTTATTGTTTGATTTTCGTTGGGGAAAAGGAAGTCCTCCAGATATCAATATCGTGAACTGTACATCGTTTGTATAAGTTAGTAAACAAGTCCCAAATATTTCACAATTTTCCATTGGCGACTGAAGATAAAAAAACCACCATTGTTTCTCTACAAAGAGGACAAATTGATAAAGTTAAGAGGAAGCGAACAAAACTTACAGAATTTGAGGTCTCAATTTACATTCGAGACAACCATATGAATCGATAACTTGAAAAAAAAAAAAAAAAAGAAGCAGAAGCAGAAGCAGAAAAAAATCTGGATATAATATTTTGTTAGAATTACAAAGAAAGAAAATACTTTTTTTTTTCTTTGAGTGCACTGAGAGATGGCTCAGTAACGCACTGACAAAATTTTCTTTTTCTCTGATTTTAATTTATGGCTGCAAACATGAGGAATTTTATCAATGCTTTATCTTTCTACTATATGGATAGGGTAAATTTTGTTTTAAGGAGTTATTTTACAAGTAGTTTATATTTTAAGATCTTTTTGTCCATTTCTTAAAAAGATGAAAATTTTATGATATTCCAAAGAAAGAAAGGACATTGTTGAAATATCCCAAATTGAGTATAAAATACTGTACATGTTTCGTCTGTATCAATGTTATATGATTGAGTAATTATTACTCATTTCAATTTTTTTTTAATATCAAAATATATTTCAAATGAGGTAGAATACATTTACTAGATAGAACAAAATATAATAAATAATTTTAAAAGTTATAAAAATTTATTATTCAATGAATACATAATAATTTACTTGTTACTTCATTTAAAATATATTTTGGAATAGAATATTTGTGATGAATATTATTATTATATGTAATTAAAGGGTTACTTGAAATTGTTTTTGATAAGTAATAACTAACTTATTTCATAATTTTAAACTGAATTTGTATTATTCAATAAAAAAATATTTCATAATTTGATATTTTTTGACAACAACTTTTAAGAGTAAACAAGAAATTATTTTTAAAAAATATCTTAAAATAAGAATTCAGGGGTCAATTCTTCCTAGACCAACCTCAAAAAAAAATAAAAAAAATTTATCATTATATATAAAATAAGATGGGGTGAGGTGGAGATTGGGTACGTATAACTTAAAAAAATAAAATAAAATAATCGTGAAAAAATTTATATAATTTTTAAAATTCCTAATTATAATATCATTGTTTTAACCCTTAGACAATTGTATTGTTTTTTCGGAGAACTAAAAATTCAATTAAAATTATAATTACCATGATATATAATGGAACTATATTTCTTAAAAATTGCTGCATTGTTCAAAATTTATTATGAATTAGAAAATATAAAAATATATATGAACAATACTGAACTCATTATATATTATTAAAATATTTTAATATTAAAATTTATCAAATTTTTATATTATGCTTTTAAAATTCATAACATTTTGAATATAGTGCAATTTATTAAATACTTAACTATTTTTAACAGTTAATTAGTTTTTTAAAACAATAACAAACTTTTATTTTAAGTTGTAACAATCTCAAGCTGAATATAGTATATTTGAAATAATATTATATCGATTAAAATTATAATGTAAACTTTAAAATGTTTGACGTAAAAGTTAAAATTTTAACACAAAATTCAAAATTATTATAAATTCTAAAATTTCAAAAGTTAAAACATATATAAAAGATTTAAAATATTGACGTCAAAGTGAAAACACAAAACAAAATTGTTAAAATTAAAGTGATATAATAATACATTTAGCCAATTCCGTTAGTACCGTTAGTACTTATCGTTCACTACAAACCCAAATATTATTTTAGGAAAAAAAGCGTAATATTTTCTCTTATTAAAAACGTGCAATAGGAGAGCTATTGAATGCAGATTTGGATCAACTGGGATTACCACA
>JAVXUL010149603.1:0-14198 GCA_035590515.1 Trichilia minutiflora
TAAAGGAGTAAAATGGGCTTACCAACGAGTCAATAGAAGCCTGTACTCGTCGAATGTAGCATTGATTACTCAGGAACTTGAGCTAGACTCCAAATCTTAATTTCTCCCCTTTGCATTCTGGACCCCAAAGCTGAAACAAAGTTGCTAGGATGTAAAGGAGATGGAAAAGCGGTAGATTTTAGTGTGAAATCTTCGTTTGATTAGTTAAAAACTAAGAAATCAGATGGAGGAAAATGTGTAGAGAGGGAGAAGAGAGAAACGAGAGAATGGGAGAGAAAATGGGAGGAAAAAATGATTTCTGTCACTATTTACCCATATTTATAAATGGGTGTGAAATTATCAAAATATCCTTGAGTTATATGAAGGAAGAAATTTCTAGAAGAGGCAATTTCGATCATTTCACATAATTTTCGGACGATTCGATCGAACGAATCGAACCCTTCGTTCGACCAAAATCTTCGACGATTTCTTGAAAAATCTTGGCCATAATTTTGTTCGACCGAGTTAACCATTCGTGCAGTCGAATGCCAATTCGTTCGGCCGAATCTCATATTCATTCGACTGAAAAATTCCTTGACTCTCTAGAATTTTTGGTCCTCAAATTGGTTTGAACGAACTTCTCCTTCGTTCAGCCGATGCATTCGTTTGAACGAATCCAAGCACTCGTTCGATCGAATGCTCTTGTCTGTACTTCCTACAACGGTCGAACTCCCGATCACTTTTCAACATTCATTTCCATTCCTTTCTCTCTCTAATCCTTTCAAAGCCTCACGTCAACCCTCTAAATACCATTGATTTTTATAGAACCCAAACGTACACTCATGAAAAGACGAAAACACCTTCACTCAAAAATACAAGGTTTTACATTTATAATAGACTAATTGAATAATTAGTGTAAGAATGGAACATGCTAAAGTTTTTAATAAAAAAATCTAACAAAGATTAATTAAAGTTAAATTAAATCTTATTTCTAATTTTATATATAAAATAATATAAAAAAATATCAAAAAATCATAAATTTTTTTTTATCTTTATTCTATTGAAAAAACTGTTATGTACATCAAGAACAAAGAAAAAGATATAATCTTTAAAGTATTGCGTTAATAATCAAAATATATATATATTATTATTTATATTTTATAATTATATATATACGATTTATTAAAAATTTTAGTTTAAAATAAATGACATGAGAAAATAGAAAAAATGAGAATTATATATTCTTATGGTGTCAGGTGATCATAAGTCATCAGTTGTATTGTATGATTGGAATAATTATTCAAGTTACTTGGATTCTATTGAGGTTATATATATTACTGTATTGACTAGTATAATTTTCATATTAAATTAAATAAAATTGCTTGATCAAATGATTAAATTAAAAAAGTCGGCCTTAATTTTTTTAATAAAGTCGACAATACAAATAAAAAAAAAAATTTATATCAATTTCAAATAATATTCAGTGAATTCGTACATATTTGCTTATCCTTTTTTGCTTGGTAGTTACTAATTAATTATATTAGTTAACTCAACAGAAAAGAAAATATGAAAATAAAAGGAAAGGTAAGTGCTATTAGAATCCTAATTCCTAAGTTACTGTTCAAGGGTCTTATACTGACACGGTTGTCGCCTGTACTGGAAATATGGAGCACGTGCCAGGCAGGCAATAAAAAGAAATTAATAAAAAGGATTGGCCTCCAACGAAACACTATCTCCACATGTCGTGGCATGACACTTTCGGAACTCCCGATCCCTGACGCAGACACGTGGAGAAATAAATGATGGAGGTTGGCCCAATAGATCGACAAGTGGTGAGATGTCCAGCGACCACGAGGTTACAGAAGAAGTGCCCTTCCAGAAACTTCCGGGAACTCCTGGTTACAAATCGCCAAGGCATCTAGCGGCCAGTGAATCGCCACGTGGAAAAATTACCACGTAAGCATCCTATGTGGCACCCTCGTTCTCCTGAAAATGATACGCCCCCGAAACAAGAGAAAAGTAGGCCAGCAGCTTTCCGTTACTGATTAGTCTACCAAACTCCGAGTAGAGAAAGAAGAAGTAGAAGAAAAAAACAAAAAAGAGACAAAATCTCAAAATATTGGCAACATCAGTTTCATTTTCCATTTTCCGTTCCGTTTCGTTCGTTTCATTTCGTTCTTCTTTTCTCTTTTCTTTTCGCTCAAATTTCGACGGAAATGAACGGAGAGGGAAACGAAGAAAAAATAGAGAGAATGGAGGAGGATGAAGTAAGGAAAGAGAGAGCGGTGCTCATGTGGGGTTACCTTCCCGGAGCGTTACCGCAAAGGTCGCCGATTTTATCGCCCGTCGTTGTCAAAATACCCTTAACGGTTGGATCCTCGTGGAAGGACGTATACGGTGGTGGTTGCGGATTCGCCATGGCAATATCTGGTTCTTTTTTAATCTTTTAATTTCAAAACTTTATGATTATTATTTTTTAAATTTAGCTGTTTTATAGCTTTGGATTAGGAAATGTTACATCGTGTTCTTCCTTTCGGTGTGTGTGTGTGGTGCGGGGCGGGTTATTTTTATTTTTGATTACATAAATGGTTGGTAATTTGGGGGAAAATGTGGGAAAGGAGAGAAAGTAAAACTATGTTTTGCATCTTTTCATGTTATTTTATTTTCTATGAAGCAGAAACTGCAGTTAGCTGCGCTCATGGGTGATTTAATCTCCATTGAGTGATGATTTCGCATTATTGGGTCCATAAAATTCGAAAGTTCGTTTTTTCTACAACATTTGTTATGGTTGTTTTAGTTGTTGGGAAAATGTGGAACTTTTTGTTTTATGTACTTTCATATTACTTTGGCTTCTCTGAAATAATGGAATCTGATATTAACTCATAAAGAGTTATTTAAACTTTACTGGAAAGTGTTTTTGTTTTGTGTTGTATACGAAACAATGAAAATTCCATTATAATCTTTTTAATTCTCTTTTCTCCCAGTTTCTGATCTGGGTAGCCGAGCAGTTGTGCTTGGAATTGAATTTTGTCCTTTTCTCAAGAGTTAATTTGTGTTCCCTCCGTTTCATTATTTTTCCTAAGTCCTGACAATTTCTTTTTCACTTGAAAAGTTTCAGCTTTTAAGATTTTACATTATATATTTTTTGCATATTAAAAAATTAACTCTATATTTTATCCCAATAGGCTCTTTCATATATGCTGCCACTTACACAGTTTCTTCTGTCAATTTGGGATATGTTGAATAAGTTTAATTGTTGCTCATGTATTCCAGTGAAAAGCTTTCTTTTAATTTACTGTGTTCTGAAAAGGGAATTCTTGCTTTATTTTTGTCTTAGGAAATTTTTATTTTTTGTAACACATTTTGGAAATAGTAGTGCTTTACTTATGTCTCTGTTTCAATCAGACTCTGGAAAGCTCATTACATGGGGTTCAACAGATGACCTAGGTCAAAGCTATGTGACATCCGGGAAGCATGGGGTAGTGCAGTACCATATAATACTATAATTTCATTAGTATTTTCAATCATTTCTTTGCTGAATTACCACATTTTTGTTTCTATTTTTGAAACTGTTAAGGAAACTCCGGAGCCTTTCCCTCTTCCAACAGATACTTCTATAGTAAAAGCTGCTGCAGGTTGGGCACATTGTGTTGCAGTTACAGGTACTATAAATATGTTATTATATTGTATACAGTTGAAAGCAAAGTATTTATTTAATGAGAAAATGAATAAATCTGATTGGTTCATGTTTCCCTTGTTTATCAATGTCTTTTGTTTTTGTGTAAGTGCTCTGCCTTGGCTCATGGAGTAAGTGATTAACATCTTTGTATTACAGACAGTGGAGAAGTTTATACGTGGGGGTGGAAAGAGTGTGTTCCTTCAGGGAGGGTCTTTGGAGATCCGTCTATGGGGACAAGTTTAGAAAAGGATGTATTTGAAAGACAAAATTCTTTTTTGATGGAGCAAGGTAAATTGAAGTTTGGCAACTATTTAACAGAACAGATTAGATAGGATATCTTTACTTTTTCCAGACTAATGTGATGAAGGGTCGTTCTATTGCAGTGAGCCCTCACTCTCCAGGCTCAAGATCAAGTGGTGGAACCTTGTCGGCTACTGATGGTAGAGGAAGTGGGGAGGAAAGTTCTAAACGAAGGAGAATGTCATCAACAAAACAAACTGCTGAAATTTCATCATCTGCTGATGAAAATCTCTCGGCTTTGCCATGTCTAGTAACTCTGAATCCAGGAGTCAGGATTGCCACTGTTGCTACTGGTGGACGACATACTTTAGCATTGTCAGGTGACTCCTCTATAATCTATCCCTAAACTAAGCCTGTGTTCATGGATCATAGGTTGTTAGAAGGTGAGACATATGAAGCTTCAGAAAATATTTTGCCAAAGTAGGATAGTTGATTTATCCTAATTTCCCTAAACTTTTCAGATATAGGACAGGTCTGGGGCTGGGGCTATGGTGGAGAGGGGCAACTTGGCTTGGGCTCTCGGATACGAATGGTGTCCTCTCCACATCCTATACCTTGCATTGAGTCTTCTTATGGGAAAGATAGATCTGCAGCACTCTCTCGGGGAAGCATTACATCTGAAGGGCTGGGTTTTAGAGTTCCTGGAAATTATGTGAAGGGGATTGCCTGTGGAGGGCGGCATAGTGCCGTAATCACCGGTATGTTTCTGATGGTGTACTTTCTAACTGGTTGGATGCTAGTGGAATATTTTGTCCAATTAGGAAGAACAATTCAAACCCGGTCATCTCTCCAATAACATATTTATATTTAACTTCAAAATTTCTAACTCAGATTTTTTTTTTTTTGTCTCCTTTGCTCACTCTCTAGGTGATACTGAAGTTGTTTGAATTTTCTCTATCTGCTTACTTTATACATGGCTAACTTCTAAATATTCTTATATCATTAATCCATAAATGATTTTTGGTGCTAACAGATGCAGGAGCACTTCTTACTTTTGGTTGGGGACTGTATGGACAGGTAAGGTGCTGTGATTTAGCAGCATTGATTGCTTCCTTTTGCTTTTGCTTTCTGAAATAATAATTAATAGTTTTCGTCTCAGTTTCTTAAGTTCAGAATTGTTGCCTAGACATGGATGGTCATCTGCCTTTTGGAGAGACACATTACGGTCTTGTTGAAATTGTTCTTTTCTTCATTTGTATATTATTCTGTTACTGTTTAAACCGGTTGGAGAGTGTGTGGCAGTGGTCTCAACCTGCTGCATTATAATTAAGTGACAAAAAGGCAAAGTAAACTCAATTTCTCCTCTATTTTAGTCGTTCATTTCAGAGGGAAATAAATTAATAAAAACTTAAATATATTGGAGAACAATTCTTTGCTGTAATTCTGACTGAAAGTCTACAAAAGTTAAGAGTTTGGAGGGCTGGTAGCTCTCTTCGCCTCTTTTTACACAATAAACTGGTTGTAGAGATTGAGAATTTGAGATCTTATGCATTTCTCTAGGCTTTAGTCCTTTCTGTATCCTTTATTTGACTTTACTTCGTCATAGTTTTACTGTTTTTCTTGTACAAACTGGCTTTGGCTAAATCTTCTCTGTTAACAATTCATACCATCTTCTGCCCCTTGCCTTTCTCTCTTTTCCCTGGAAAGATATAATAATTCTTTCGTCTTCCACATATCATGTTGGATATTTGAATCACAATATGAGTTGATCGTTCCTTCTTCAAGTCTTACCTTTGATGTTGGACTTGTTCAATGATTGTTCTTGTTCTCGAAACCCAGTAAAATGTAGTTTACTTGGAAGTCTATTACCTTTACATTCTCATTATGGGCGTTCAGCTTTTTTAGTGATGTCATCTCCTGAAATCCAATCTATTTGCTTGTTTCTGGTAATTCCCTTCACAGAATCTCCTCCTATTTGTCTGATCTTGAAGTTATACATCATTGCATGGTTAGGAATTCTTGGTTGAAAAGTCTGAAGGTCGTACACTTATTTACCAAAAGACTATTATATTCGAACTATGTGCTACTATTTTAGATGGAAATGTTAATTGTTATATAAATCCATGGGACTATCCCTGGTCTTCCAACTATTAACTGTTCTTCAGGATCCGCATGTAGGTAAATATGGTGGAGAAAAAAGCACAGTAGATGTTCAAGATGAAGTTCACTCTAACAAGGGATAATCTACTCTATTCCTTTCTCAATATTGCCTCTCTCTTGTTCTCTTATAGTTAATACACGTTTTGCATCATTTTGCTATTATATTGAGTAACCTGTTTTTCATTTTTTATACTTTTATCAAGTGTGGGCAAGGAAGTACAGATGACGAATTAGGTCCAACTTGTGTATCTTCACTGCTGGGCATCCACATAGGGGGAGTGGCTGCGGGGCTATGGCACACTGTTTGCATTTCTGGTGACGGGGATGTGTATGCATTTGGAGGGAATCAGTTTGGGCAATTGGGTACTGGTGGTGATCAAGCAGAGGTATTCTTTAAACATTTTGCATTCCATTAATAGAGTCCACATGCAAGTTTGAGGATGTTTCCACAATAGAAGTCTAGGAATTTAATTAGGCAATTGTGGTTTTAAGTACCACATAGAATGCAAAGCTGAAGACTCAAAACATCTTCACCAACATAACTTCTATGCTGCCCAAGTGCTTACTATAAGGAAATTCATGTAGTTAACTTTAGTATTTATTGAATATCTCAGACTCTACCCAGGCTGTTGGAAGCTCCGAGTCTGGAAAACGTACAAGCAAAAAGTGTCTCTTGTGGGGCCCGTCACAGTGCTATAATCACAGGTATGCTGGCAAAGGATTTGTGAAGACCTTAATGTTTGCTTTTCAAACTTTTGAAATGCACCCTTAACTCACAATGATATCACATTTTTGCAAATTCAATTAATCAACCATGTAGATCTCTGCAATGGACACTTTAATTATGTTGTTTCTTTTGATTGTTATGAAGTGTTTTATATTTAATCTGCATGATAAGTATTTTTTAACTTAGACAACATGGGACAAACAAAACAAGTGACCTACTAATTGGATATAGCAAACTTTATATACCCTCAGGAACTTCAATGGATAGGGTGTCTAGAATTTTGATCTTATGAGAATTCTATGCCTAGAAATAGATTATTACTTGTTCACCTATTGACTTGCTTTTTATTCTCTTCAAGGGGATGGCAGAGTGTTCTGCTGGGGATGGAACAAGTACGGCCAGGTATCGTATCTCATTGACTGGTTATTTCATTTGAGGGCAAAAGGACACCACATGATAGTAGCTCATTTCATTTCTTTCCTTTTTAAACAAAATAACGTGTGATCTATATGGTATTGTGAAGCATTTTTCTTTACTGATTTTAGTGTTTAATTGATAGAAAATTTAGTTTTGAATTTGTGTCAACCTGTTTCCTTGTGTAGTGTCTAGTGCCCTCCCAAATGTCTCATAAAACTAAAATTATAATCTCTGGGTGCATGAGACAGCTTGGCTTGGGCGATGTCATTGATCGCAACATTCCCGCTGAAGTTACTATTGAGGGTTGTATCCCTAACAATGTCGCATGTGGCTGGTGGCACACGTTACTTCTTGCTGAGTCCCCCACTTGAGTATCTGACTTTCTCAAGGCTTTGTCAACAGTTTTGTTAGATTAGCAGTTCGATTGATTGGTATATTGGTTATATGTATATGTTGATGCAATAGCTTGTATGCATATACATGTATGCTTTCCCTCATTCTTTCATGGCTGAGGTTGACCATGATTAGGCCTATTGAAATATTACTACTAAGATGTACAAACATGATTTAGGTCCTTTGTGTATATTTCTATGTTAGCAAATTCGAACCGTCCATTGTAATCTTATGCCTGAAAAAAGGCTTAGCAGTTGTTATGCGTAGGGTTGTATCTGGGGTTAATCTAGGCTTGCTTTCAAGTTATTCTGTGTCATTTGCATTTGGTGTTTCAAACTTCAGTCGATTGTTTGCTTATGAGAACCTGGGTACTTGCATTGATTTCTAAACCCTCTGTTCTCATCCCATGGGCATAAGGTGGGAGTCGGTACTGGAATTCTCATCTTCTTAGCGAAGATGAGAATCTTTAATTTGTGAGAATCTTTAATTTGTTCTGCATAGGCTAAGCTTGTGGTTCAGCTTCTCTAGACCATAAAGCCAGACACCGAAATGCATCCAGCAGCTGGTGGGAGTTATGACGTGCTGCTGTTCACTACTGCAGCGAGGTACAAACAAGGAATAAACAGTAGTAAGCTAAAAAGAGGTTGACAACAAGATTAGGGTTGGGTAGATTTGAATTGGGTTGACAACAACCTAAAATTTTATTTTAATCCGTATATCGCGGACTATGATAAAGTAATTCAAATAATTTTAACGGATTATGAATAAAGTAATTCAAATAATTCTAAATGTCATAATTTAATTTAAATCAATTTGTAAGAATATCACAGTTTAATTCAATTCAAATAGTTTAAAATAAAATAAATTGAATTAATTTGGTAAATTGGATTTTGAGCTTTAATTTTAAAATATAATTTAAATTTTAAATTTAAATATATATTTAAATTAGATTTAAAAGGGAGTTGAATTGAATTAGATTTAGATTGGTTTTATAAATTGAATTTTAGATTTAAATTTAAAAATATAATTTATAATTGAGCTTTATATATAGATTGGTTTTATAAATTGAATTTTAGATTTAAATTTAAAAATATAATTTATAATTGAGCTTTAAATATATAAGTGATTTGAATTGGATGAAATTTAAATTTGTATTCAAAGGTAATATTATTATATAATTTTAAATTAAAAAAATATAGATAGGTAATATAATAAATAAATAAATTTATTTTATGATTAAGTAAATAATATAAAGAAATAATATTTTTTTATATTTATATAAAAATAATTTATAATATTAAAATTAATTATATTTAATATGAATTAAATTTAATTTAATTTGTCATTTAATTCATTGACGCAAAAAATATTCGATGATTTTTTACATCAAGCGAGAAATAACTAAGTAAAGTGACTGTAACGTGAAAGAATCTCTGTTGTGGGAGGTCTAAAGGGTAAACCTTCTCAATATAAAGTTTCACTTACCGATCCCTATAAAATAATAACACATTTAAAGTGACGTCGGATGTGTTTTTTGATTAAAAAACTCCGATGCCTAAGTCAACAAAAGTGAACAAAGAGGAGAAAGAATTTTCCGATGAAATAAAGAGATTATAAGTAAATAGATTTTTGTCCTCCTGTTTTAGGTTCAATTCATCTCCTTTTATAAGATTCTTGAAGGGTTGATTGACGTGATTTAATATCGAAGAATGAAAATGATGAGATTGTCTATTGTTAAATAGTGTGTTAGTCGCATTTTTTTTAAGAGCTGTGCTATCAGACTTGAGCATTCCAGGTCTGTCATTGTCACATTGCCTGAAATTCGTCGGATGATAGGACAGATGACTTTGATGGCAGGACAGTGATTTTGGTTATAAGATCCTCTGTGCCCTATAATCATTCTCATTTTTATAATAATGAACTCCCAGGTTAGAGGCCATGGGTCAGAGGTCCTCGGGGTCAAGAGTTCTCTGGATCAAGGGTTAAGGGCTCTCGGGGTTAGGAGCTCTCTGGATTAAAGGTTAAGGGTCCTTGGGGTTAGGAGCACCATGTGCTCACCTGAAGGGTCTTCACGTGTCAGCCTTAATTTTTGTCCAAATATCTAGTCCCCCAATTTCTAATGGGAGACTTTTCAGGCTCGCATCAGAAACTCTTAGCACGATGATATAGCCCTTAGGGGCTTTGCTTATTATGGGGGTTCGAGATCTTCAGCAGATCCGTAGAGGGGCGAAGGGTTGTTGAGGGACTAATGTGTTAAATGCGTTATCTCGTGTAATGATGGCTCCTGTAAATGACTTCAATAGGGTTTTCCTTGATGTGTCGCACCCGATCCAATGCTTAACAACAATATTATCCGTTTTAGCCTAACCCTTGGGGTCTCGCGATTTTGTTCTTGGAATGGGTTATGACAAGGACTTCCCAAGAGATCACCCATCTTGATACTACTCTCGTCCAAGCACGCTTAATTGTGTAGTTCTTGAAAATAAACCATCAGCTATCTCAAAATACCTCGTTGACAACTTGATGATAACTTGATTTCAACTCTACATATATAACCCAATAACTTTCTCTCCCATTCAGATGTGGGATTCGGTTCATTCCTACCCCCTGATATCCTAGAAGCCTGTCAGAAGATGCTCCTTACTCAGGCTCCCTCGTCCCGACACCACTTCCCGTCTTCATTGGAACGAGATGTTACAGGTCCATCAGCTTTCTTCTAGTTCGTCTTTGAACCACCACCATCGTACTAGAAGAGAGTTGGCTCTGATACCATACTGTCACACCCAGTCTAATGCTTGTCAACGATATTATCCGCTTTAGCCCAACCCTTGGGGCCTCATGGTTTTGTTCTTGAAATGGGTTATCACAAGAACTTCCCAAGAGATCACCTATCTTGGTACTACTCTTGTCCAAGCACGTTTAACTGCGTAGTTTTTTGAAATAAATCACCATCCACCCCAAAAGGCCTTGCTGATAACTTGGTTCTAACTTTACATATATAGCCAAGTAACTTTCTCTCCTATTCCGATGTAGAATTCGATTCATTTCTGTCCCCTACTATCCTAGAAGCCTGTCAGAAGTCGTTCCTTACTCAGGCTCCTTAACATCGACGTCGCTTTCTGCCCTCATCGAATCGGGATGTTACATGATGTATTTTTATCCGGTCCTCCGTTCTCTCCCTTATTAAATGTTGTCCGTATAATGATTACCTCGTGTGTCTTATCATGAGCTGGTGATGCTTCGATTACAACAAAAATTTAAATACATGAGCCACGTGTCAGGGAATTGCTAGTTGAGACGTCGATTGTTTCTTGAGCCATGGGGAACATTTATGGGGTTCAAACAAGTGACTTTTCCCCAGCCGTCCAAAATTAATGGTTTAGATCAAGGTTCCCTCCTATATAAATACCCTCTCTTCCTTATTATTATCACTTTTGACTTTTTAGGTATTTTGCTACTCTGTATTTTTTATTCTTACCCTTCATCGCACTCCTTCGTTCTCTTCTTGCTCTTTTGTGTTTACAAGTGTTCATGCTCTCGTTAACACAAAGGGACGTTTTTGGCTATGGGTTTTTATGGAAATTTTTATTTTCTGGTAGAAAAAGGAATGTTTTTGGCTACTCTAATGTTAGTGGGGGTTTACGTTTCTGACAAAATCGAATAATGTATGGTGATTTTTGTTGCAAGTAGCAGGTTGTTTGTTGGTTCTAGATGATTTTTTATGAGTTTTGGTGATTTTTGCAGTGAGTAGAGGAAAAGATGGCTCACAGAGAGAAACTATCAGATCCGGCCCATGCTGGATTAGAATTCGTCGGGGTTTTTATTGCTGCTTAGGAGGGGGGAGAAGATAAGAGAAATTCCTCTGAAAAGGCTTATGCCAGGGGGCCGCATGAAGCAAACTGGTACCCCTTGATAATTAATGAGGCGGACTTGTGTGCCTTCAGACAGGTCAAAGTATCATTGCTTATTGAGATTCTGAGCGCACTAGCGCCAGGAAGAGTGATCGTGAATGAGGAGCACTTATTGTGTTGGGTGCCTGCGTCCCCTTGTAAAGATATTTTGTCAGTAATTATGAAGCCTTCAGGATTCCTCTATACCGGCTTATTCTGAACAGCTAGAAGATTCTAAGCGATCTGGATGAGGTGCTATACTTGTATGCCCTCAGGAGAAATACCAGTAAGTATTTTGGGTGGTACTTCCTATAAATTTGTCTGAGATATCAATCCAAAGTGAAGGACAATCCTTCCAGTAATAAGAACTGAAAAGACCGTTGGCTGGTTGTTAGTTGGCACTGGGTCGAGTCCCCTCAGAGCTACTTTTTTTCACCTTTCAAGAGACAGGTACGTGCATGATAGGTTATCGTGATGATAAATTTGATTGCCAGAGTGATTACTGACATATTTTTTGTCATAGTCATAGGGAAGGAACAACCTGACATCTCGGATGGTGTTATGGACAGACTTATAGGGCTTTTCATTATGGACGTCAAACTCTTTCTGAGCGAGAGGAGCCTGGTGAGGTCAGGGCTGGTGTCTAGGGCGGTGTCCAGAGGCGATCTTAATAGAATAAGGGTCCAGATGAACAAATGTATCTTTTCATTCAAATCCGTGAGTAATAACATCAACCTCTTGGCTTATTCTGACCATATCTTTTTGTTCTGACAGCAATAAGGAACGAAGCGTCCTTGACAGGTAGGAGGCAAAGAATAGTTGATGTTCTGAAGGAATTGCTTTTGAAATAGGCGTTCAGGGACGCAAAAACCATCGACTCTCATATCAAGGCCCCAGGTGAAAACACAAAAGGGGCAATAAAAGAGGACTTGAAAGAGGCTCTCAAAAAGGGAGAAAAAATAGTGAGCATCTGAAGGAGAAGGGTATATCCATTAGAGAGTCGAGAGAGGATCAAGACAAACGTCTCCGAGGGGGTGATCCGGCTTCAGCAAAGAACAAAGAAAAAAGGCCAATGGATTATGATCAGGTTGAGGCAAGGAAAAATAAGAAATCTGACCTTCTACCCCCTCAATTAGCAACCAGACGACCAGGGTCTCAGGCCGTTAAGAGGGCGTATCAGTCCCCCAGATTTCGGGATCAGATACTCAAACAGCCCCTAGACAAGGCCAAGAGGGGTGGTCAAACCCATAAAGACCTGCTGTTAATGATCAAGCCTCAGGTTCAGGGGCGAATAAGGATACGGGGTGAAGGCAAGAAGACCCACCCCCAACAGATAAGGAGGGTAATGACCCTTGCTCGAAAGATAAAAGAGATCTGAAAAGGGTATTGCTAGAGGAGATCCCGGAGGGGAGGAGTTCAATCATCTCCTCCTCATGATGAATTTGGCTCGGGAGGTAATTTCCCTGAAGAAAGGCGAAATCATGTCGAATGTGATTCCCAAGGATTCCCTGGACTACATGAATATATATACGTATAGGGTAAGTTCCCTTTGTATCCGAGCTTTTTGAATGATTGTCAGATTATGATGTTAACCCTTATTTTATTTTCTTCAAATAAAATGCCTTCATACTGGACTTGTTCATAGATGACCTGAAGAACGCGATATCTTGTGGAGAGCAGGCCGTCAAGATAGTGAAAAAATTAGAAAGGAAGGCCTAGGAGACAATTGCCGCGGTTTAGAAGGGGGCAGTCATGGAGAAAACGAAGCTAAAGGTCAGGATCTCCGCCTTTTCTCTGCCTTAGAGGAAGAAAGATCTCAATGGGCCGCAGAGAAAGAGGGTCTAATGTCTAAACTTTTAGCTAATGAGACTGAAATCCAGAAACTAACAATTGCGAGTGAACGACTAAAGGGGAAAAGGCAGAAAGACACTGGTCAGTACAACAAATTGACTGATTTGTATTGGTCTTTGAAGACAGAAAGACCCTATTGAAGGAGCACCTATCCACAGCTATGATGGACGCTACTCATACTGATGATGATTATGATGATTTATGTCATCTTTTGGAAGAGCACCGTGCCCTTGAAGAACAATTTGAAGAGATGCAGAGGTCCTTGGAGGGGTTAAAAAAAGAAATAAAGGGGATGCCGGCCTAGCTTGAATCCCGCTATGATCAGGGGGTTAATGATGGCGTGGACTTGACTAGTCGGCTTTTCCTCCAAGAATATTCAAAGACAGACCTGAATTGGTTATTCGATCAATTAGGCCATGAAGTTTTGGTGGCCTCTCAACTGTCAGTAATAGCAACTCCTCCTAAGATCACCTCCCAAGCTACCACCTCAACTGCCAATGAAGAGAGATTGAATAAAGAAGATTACATGGGTGTCACCCTAATAGACGGGCTTTTCGAGGCAGTCATTACGAGTTCTGAGGTATAGGGCTCTCACATCCTAGTGACTAATGACAAGGATTCCCCCTATACCCTTGAAGTTGTGCTGGTCGAGGTCTCCTCTGACGAGGGAGAAAGCTGTGAGGAGGAAGACCTTCCTGTTAAGGACCTTTAGCCTGTCCTTTTATATTTATTCTATGCTTGGATACTTGTATTTTTGTATATAGATTATTTTTTGAGAGCGACCCTGATGTCTTTATGTATTTTTGATGATTGAATTTTGTGATGATTTTATGATTAAATTAACTATTCATATGTTTTTGAT
>JAVXUL010149614.1:0-14197 GCA_035590515.1 Trichilia minutiflora
GCTTATATTGTATTTAGATTATAAACTTATTATTGCTATTAACATATTGAATTTATTAGTAATTAGTGTATTTTATATATATATTTTTAAATTTAGAATTTTTAAAGTCGATCCATGAACCGGCTTGTTTAGGCTCGTTAATTTACGGATCGAGTTAGGACCAATAAAATATTAGTCCGTATAATAAATAGACCGACTCAACTTAATCCATTTAAGTGCCGATCTATAATAGGTCGAGTCGAATCAAACCGACCCGATCCATTTGACAGATCTATAAAACACCATCACAGCCGACAAACCCCGGGGTAAATTGTAGAAAATTTATGGATATTTTCAGAAACCTCCCTCAATGTTTATACAAATCACAAAAAGAGAAAAATTATCTAATATTTAAAGAAACATCCTCCACTGGATTACTACAGTAACTTTATCCATATTTCAATGAATGACCGTCGTCATAAAGAAATTTCGGTAAAATCATATTACCTTATAAAAACATCCACTCTAACTCATTTCTCCAGTGTCTCTCTTTATTTTTATTATTAGTTATTAAATTAATTAAAATAATAAAAAATAGAAAATTTACTTAAATACTAGTTTAAAAAATAAACAAGTAAATACACAAATTCAAAATAAAATAATATAAAAATAAGTGTACAAATTCACTAATTTAAAATTAAATAATATTAAAAATAAATATATAAATATATTAATTCAAAATTAGACATTGTTATGATAACGTATAAGTGTGGTTTTGAAGAACATAATAGAGGCAAATATATTTGTTATTTTGTATGTATGACCTAATTTAAAGAGTTTAGGTTAGAAAATAAAAACTTGATATTTTGTTTATATGATTTATTTTTTAA
The DNA here is from genome assembly GCA_035590515.1 of Trichilia minutiflora. Taxonomy (NCBI): domain Eukaryota; kingdom Viridiplantae; phylum Streptophyta; class Magnoliopsida; order Sapindales; family Meliaceae; genus Trichilia; species Trichilia minutiflora. Next base: position 870 of record JAVXUL010149614.1, read on the forward strand.
ATAATAAAAATTATAAATTATTACATATGCAGTGATCCCAAACGAATGCACATCACCCACACTCAAATTAGTGAAGTATAACACATTTAACTTGTGAATAATTTTATTATTTCAGGAGTAAAATGAGTCCTTTTATATTCATTTTTTGCATTTTTTTAAATTTTTTATATTTAAAAATTATTTCTTATAGACAAAATATAAGTACTATAAAAAATAAATAACATAAAACAAATTTAATAAATTGAAGAAGTAATTGTCTATGAAAAAGGACAAATTTAGATCAATTTAACGAGAATGATGAAGTAATTATATACCAAGAAAAGGATAAAATGTGGTCAATTTAGATTTTTAATCATTTTTGGATGGAAATACAGACGGAATTACTGTAGCAAGAATGTTTCTGTGAATACCAAATACTTTCTATTTATTTGTGGTTTCTACAAACTGCAGGTGGGCTTTCTGAAAATACCCCAAAACTTGAAAGATAAATTTCCGAATTAGAAGGCAAACGAAATCTTCTTTAGTCCGCTTCACTTTGCTTTTTGAAAAGTTCAATAATCGATATTCGATCGCTAGATCTAACAAAAACTGAAAAAAGAAGGTTACTTTTACAAATGTTTTTGTTAAGAGTACAACGACAATACATAACAATGCATCGTAATCCGTCCACTTGATAGTAAAGGTTTATAAAAAATAATTATTTAATATTTATTATAAATTTAAGTCATTAAATTTTTTTTATTGAAATATCTAAGAGATTGAAACATAAATTTCACCTAAATTAACTTTTTAGATAGATGAATATTTAAAATTTGTCTTTAATTATATAAATTAAAATTATATATATATATATCACTTATTTTTTGTTTGATTATTTGTAATAAAATTTTTTCATAATTTTTTAAAATATCACTTTTTTTTTAAAACATTTATTAACATATTATTTAACAAATATCTTTTTCATTACAGGCAATTACATATATAAAAAAATATCACTTATTTTTTGTTTGAATATTTGTAATAAAATTTTTTCATAATTTTTTATAATATTACTTTTTTTTTTCAAAATATTTATTACCGTATTATTTAATAAATATCTTTTTCATTACAGGCAATAAAACTAACTTTTATTGTATAAATTTTTTATTTTTATTAAATAAGTCTCTAATTAAATTAAGATATAATATATTTATTTATATTAAATAATTTCTATTCAAATTAATAAATTGTTAAATTATTTTTTAAATATAATATTTAGGACTATATGAAATCAAAAAAAATATTATATTATTTTTAAAAAATTAAAATATTTAAAATATTTAATGTTTATTATTACCTACTTTTATTTTTAATTATTAAGTATATTTAATTTGTTCTACATATTTTTTTGTCCAAAAACAACATATTTAATAATTTAGACTAAACTGAACTCTTAATTTATAATTTGTCTATAATTTATAATATTTTAAAACAAAATTTATTAATTTAAACTTACAAATTATATATTTGACAAAAAAATTAAAGGGACAAATTATGATTAAAATGAATTTACACTTTTAAAAGAATTTATCAAATAATAATCCAAGGATAAAATTTTCAATGCTTATTCTTATCCATTTTTTGGAAATGTTACCTTAGATTATTATTTGCTAAATTTATTTTTAAACATGGTTATGAATTATTAAATAATAATCTAATTAAACCAAATTTATTCTTATCCACTTTATTTTTAATTATTAATTTTAATTATAATTTATTCAATCTATTTTTTTTTCAAATATATAGTTTGTAAAGTTTAAATTAATAAATTTACTTTTAAAATGTTATAAATTATAGACAAATTATAAATTATGAGCCTAACTTGATTTAAATTATTAAATGTGTTATATTTGAAAAAATTAGATGGGACAAATTATGATTAAAATTAATAGTTAAAAATAAAAGTATATTAAAATAAATTTGTTTTTTATGGTAAATTCATTTTTAAAATTGGTTATGAATTATTAAGTAATAATCCAATAAAAATAAATTTATTCTTATCCACTTTTTTTTAATTATTAAATTTATTTATAATTTTTTCATCTATTTATTTTTGTTCAAATATAACATTTATAATTTATCCATAATTTATAAAATTTCAAAACTAAATTTATTACATTAAAATTTACAAATTATATATTTGAACGAAAAAATTAAATAGAACAAATTAGGATTGAAATTAGTAATTAAAAATAAAAAATGGTTAAGAATAAGTTCATTTTTATTGAATCATTATTTAATAATTCATTTTTAAAAGTAAAATATTCATTTTAATCATAATTTTAATTATCATTCCTGTTTATTTTTTTGTCTAAATATATATAATTTGTAAGTTTAAATTAATAAATTTAGTCTTGAATATTATAAATTATGGATAAATTATAAATTATAACCTCAGTTTGGTCTAAATTACTAAATATACTCAATTTAGACAAATTAAATATGCTTAGTAATTAAAAATAAAAGTAGATAAGAATAAAAATTAAAAATTAAAAATACTTTTATTTTTAAAATTTTTTTGAATAATTTATTTTAATAATTTTTTTTGTTTGAAAAAAAATACAGGACTGACACGTGAATACCCCGTCAACAAGACACGTGGCAGATGGTCAGGTGTCATCTCAGGTAATCCTCATTTCAAGTATACACCGGCCCATTCATCGTTAAACTCAGGAATTCCATCGTCCTAGGTAATCCTCGCCCCAAGCAATTTGTGCCCAAGAGTCTCGTTGTCTTAGGCATCCTTCGCCACAGGTAGTTCATCGTCTTAGGATTTTCGCCGCCTCAGGCCCAGGAAGACAGGGACTTCTTCTAAGGTTTTTTCACAGTTATCAACGGTACATCTCAAGCATCCAACAGTTGGAACTTGCAGACAATTGTCGCCTCAGGAACCAGAACAACCTCTCAGGGAAGTCGCTCAAGGCCAGAATTTCATCCCTAGCCACTTTACAGGCAAACCCTAATCAGGGTACCAGTGGACACGTGCCCCCCTAAGAAATGGTAATGAGTGTTGATAGTAGGTTTACTATCCAGGTAACCGTCGACTATAAATACACTTGTCCTATCCTCTGACCATCTTCAGGTGATGGGACGGTGTCAGTCCTGTCAACTGTAACCATGTCAGTAACATTAATGAATTCGACTACACATTGTCCAATGATAGACATCACATCGTTTTCACTTTCTAATGCCTAGTCACTGTCAGAGGGGGGCATTATATAAAGAGAGCTCCTTCAACGGAAGAGGGATTGGACTCTTTGACATTCTGGCACACTTGGAGACTTAAGAGTTCTATCACCTTTATTCTCTCTTCTTCATCTCCGTTGGGTAGCTTCTGTGTATTTTCTCCCATTTTTCGTCATTTTTATTTTCTCTTCTCTGTGTTTGTCGAAAACACATCCCCTTTCTTCATCATTTTTTCTGACTTATGCATCGGAATTTCCTCCTCGAGAACCCCTCTCGTCGTCACTCCAAAGGTATTACTTTTTTACAGGTTTAGGAGGTGAAGTCTTACTTGGAACAACCACGCTTTTAGTCAGGCTCTGATGGAAAAATCATTGTCCGATAACAGCCCCATTACTCTCATACCTCACCAGCTGAGTCATTCCACGTTGACCGTAGGGAGGGTCCACAGATAATTCTTGCACCAACAGCTGGCCCCGTCTTTGGGAATAAAACAAAAAGCCATTAAAGCAACATTTGTGGAGGAAGGAAGGAAGAAGACGAAGCATTTTTCTATAATTTTTTTAACTTCGAAAAAGGAAAACTTTGTGATGGCAGAAAGAAGACAAGGAGATGAAGATTCCAGCTCTAGCAAAAGTACTACTTACGAAGGAGGAAGAATTTCCTTGACCAGGGAGGGGCCTTAGTCAGGAGATAGACACGCTGATGGATTCCTGGTCAGTAAGGCTGAAGCGCTGAAAAGAGAACTCATGGAGGTCAGGAGGCAAATGGCCCAGGAACTCGTTTCCCTGGGAGAGGGGAGAATGCTGCATGCCCCTGAAGAGAAGGTCAGTCAAGCTCCCAAAAGTGATCGTTCAGAGAGAGTTCAGGTATCCAGAGAGGAGTACGACCATGTGCCTGAGTAGAGACTAACAGCAAGGCACAAAGGAAAAGCTAAAGTCACTGAAAGGATGGAAGAACCTCATGCACCTCAAGAGATTAACACTCCCTTCAAAATCTATGAAGGGTGTGACCGCAGAAGAAATAAAGAAAATAAAAATTATCAAGAGGTAGATCTATTAGGAGTGGAGCATAGCCTGGCCTTTATCGACATGAGAGTCTACCTCAATAAGAAATATACCCGAAAAAAAAAATCAGCAGCAACAGTTAGTAGAAGAGAGATAGAAGAATGTGTGAAGAGGATGTTGTGTAAAATGGGGGCATACAATATCCTTGCTCAGGGAAGAAACCCAAGAGTCAAAAAAGTTTCTACTTTAGGGTTCAAGTCCCCCTTATCAGAGGAAATCTTGTCCTTAATCCTCCCTAGCAAGTTCAAGATGCTCTAACTGCCTCCGTACTTAGGAAAAACTGACCCCTCCTTACATGTTGATATGTTTAGGGAGATGATGCTAATTTAGGGCCTGACTGAGTTACAGATATGCCGACCTTTTCCCTTAACTCTGGAGGGACCGGAAAGGCGTTGGTACAAGAATCTACCACCGACCAGTATCACTAGTTTCAACCAACTGGTGGCCCTCTATGAAAATAAATTCAAAGGAGCAGTGACCACCAGTCGAAACCTGAGCACCTTACTATCCATATGATAGGGGGATGGGGAAATATTAAAAAGCTTCGTGCGAAAGTATCACGAAGAAGTGATGGAGTTAGGGGCTTACCATCACCCTTTAATTCTAGAAGGGTGGAAGAAAGGCCCCTGACTAGAAAGGGCCTGGTATGCAGTTCATCAGCGTACAATAGATACATATGAGGTCGTTCGGATGGAATTGCTCGACGAAATCGAGACAGAAGGTTAAATGCTCCTAAGGTTGAAGGAAGAATCTCGAGCAGTCCCACCCAGGAGGGAGCATCCTCAAAAAATGTTACAGAAGGGAAAAGAAACTAGTCACAAGAATTTCAAGCATGACAGGGGAGATTGGGGTCAGGAAAAATTTTTATCCCGACACCCCAAGGATAAAAGGCCACCAAAGCAGCTCCCGAGTAAGACTTCACCTAGGAGAGTGGAGCAGGTGGCTGCATAAGGGTTGACCCTATTGAAAGCTCCATTACTAGAAATATATGAATCTGTAAAGAGCAGGGGACTTCTGACACCACACCCCTAAGCCATAAAAGCAAAAACGTCCAAAAAGGTCAAAGGCCGTTTCTGCGAGTTTCAAAAAGAGGGTGGCCACGCCACTGATCAGTACAAGGATTTACGAAATCAGATCGAGGTACTAGTCAAAAATAGTTATCTCAATAATTTCGTTGATTCTCAGCACAACCTTCCAAGATCCGAATCCCATCAGGATGAAGATTACCCTGAGCCGGATCTCGACGTCATGGTCATCTCGGGAGGCCTTACTCTGACAGGATTATCAAACAATTCCCAAAGGAACTATACTTATTACTCGCTATCCAATTACTCCTCAGATGTCTATGTGATGAATGTACGGGCAAAGAAGAGGCCGAGGATTGCTACTGTCCCTATCATGTTCATTAATGAAGATGAAGTGGGGGTACATTACCCCCATGATGACATGTTACTTGTGGCAATGGGATTCGCCTTTAAACAGGTTAGCAGAATCCTAATTGATATAGGTAGTTCAACAAATATAATTTTCAAGGATATACTGGACTCCCTAGACATCGAAGACCTGGAATTGACTATATCAAATTCCACTTTGCATGAATTCGGGGACTCTTGCATCACCTTCCTGGGATCAATTTAGTTGTCAGTCACTATAGGGGAAAGATCCTATCAAAAGACCTCCATGATATGCTTCCAAATGATCGACTTGAAGATCCCCTACTTCGTCATCTTGAGAAGACCCTTCTTTAGGAACATAAAAGCAATGGAGACTATCAATTACTTGAAGTTAAAGTTCAGAGCCGGGGAAGGAATTAGCATCATTAGGGGTAATTAAAGGGAAGCGAGGTCATGTTTTATCACCTCCTCAAAATAGGCTTATTGCATCTGCAAGAGGTCATTAGAAGCTTCCCTTGACTAGGCCACCAATCTCACAATCAGTGAGGGAGTGGGATCAGGAGTATTATCAGGTCAGGGAAAATGAGGAATCGCCAGTGCCCAGACTAGAACCAAAGGAAACCCTGACTGACGTGGTTCTAGATAAAAGACACCTTGAGAAGATCGTTAGGATCGACACCTAATGAGCCCTAAGTAGAAGCAAAATATGGTAAAGACTTGAGGCAGAATACAGAAGTATTCGCCTGGAGCCATGCGGACCTGCCAGGTATTAACAAAGGGGTTATGATCCATCAGTTGGTTGCCCCTTCACACAAGCCTGTCAGGCAAAAGAGGAGGATCTTAAACATGGAAAGACAAAGGGCCATCAAGGAAGAAGTGGACAAGCTGCTCAAGGTAGGATTCATCTGGGAAGCAAGATGTCCAGACTGGTTGGCAAATGTTGTCCTGGTCAAAAAAGCCAACGGGAGCTGGAGGATGTGTGTTGATTTCATTGACTTGAATAAGGCATGCCCAAAGGATAACTTTTTTCTGCCCCAAGTCGATCAATTAATGGACTCCATGATGGGTCATGAACTGTTGAGCTTCATGGATACCTTCTCAGGGTATAACTAGATACCATTACATCCCCTAGACTAGGAAAAGACAACCTTCATCACTGACCAGGGGTTGTACTGCTACAAGGTCATGCCTTTCGATTTGAAGAACGTCGGGGCCACCTTTCAGAGATTGGTGAACAAGATCTTCAAGCCACTCATAGGGTAATCCATGGAAGTCTACATAGACAATATGATTTCAAAGTCCATCAGGGCCGCGGACCATCCTCTTCACCTAGAGCAGGCTTTTTCACTTCTCAAGGAATATCAGTTAAGTTAAATCCTGAGAATTGTGCCTTTAGGGTCAGGTTAGGAAAATTTCTGGGCTTCATGGTCAGTGAAAGAGGCATCGAAGCCAATCCCCGAAAGATAAAGGCCATTATAGACTTGAAGAATCCCAACACATTGAAGGAGCTGCAAAGTTTAACGGGAAGACTGGCTACTTTAAGTCGTTTTATTTCCTGATTCACTAACAAATGCTATCCCTTTTTTAGAGCTGTAAGGAAAGGCAAGGATATGATATGGGAAGAGAAATGCGAAAAATCTTTTCAATAACTTAAGGATTATTTGACTTTCGCCCCTAGGTTTCAAGCTCTCATCTTCATCAAAAAGGAAAGCTTGCAAGTAGTCTACCAAAAGCCTTAAGGTATTGCCTCTTGGAAACCTTTGTTTTCTTACAATTTAACCTAGGGTTTTTAGCATGAAAAACTTACATTTCAAGCATGATTTAGGCTATAGAACCTTCAGTAACAAGTGCATCTAAAAACTCTAAAGTACTTAACTTTTGTTTTTTTCTTATAGATAAGCTCATAAGGTATTTTTTGAAGGAATTTTCAAATCAGTACCCTATTAAAAATGTAACAATCCATATTAATCACTTTAGCCAAAAAGTATTATGGTAGGTCATATTCACTAAGCATAGTTCTACCTATTTCGTTTAATGTTCTGTTTTTTCTTTAAACTACTCTATTTTGTTGTAGAGTTCTAGGAGCTAAAAAATTATGAACAAACCCATATTTATCACAATAATCCTCAAACTTTCTATTTACAAACTCTCTACCTTGATCACTTCTTAACTTCACCAAACTATACCCAAGTTTGTTTTGCACTCTTTTGAAAAATTTCTCAAATTTCTTAAAGATGTCACTTTTTTTTTCTATGAAGAATACCTAAATATATCTTGAGTAGTCATTCATAATGATATATACATAAAACTTCCCTCCTAAAGATGCAATTCGATTGGGTCCAAATAAGTCTATGTGAATAAACTCAAGGGGTTTAGATATAGACACAATATTCTTAGGCTTGAATGAGCTTTTCACTTGTTTACCTTTTTGAGATGGTCCACATATCTCGTTATTGATAAACTTGATATTGGGTAGGTTTTCTAAGATGCCATGCTTGACCAACTTTTTAATAAGATCCATGTTACAATTACTTAATCTTCTATGCCATAATCAAGATTTATCATATGTAGCTTGCAAATAAATGGAATTTTTAACAATGACACAATCAAACTCAATCACATAAACATCACCAACTCTAGGAACATACAAAATTTTCTTATCATTTGAATCATATATATCACATGCATCTTTGAGAAAGATAACATTAAAATCAATATCAGACAATTGAGATATGCTTAGCAAATTGTATTTCAAACCTTTTATATATAACACATCATTTATTAAGATATTGTTTACTTAATTGATCCAATTTCTAGTACCTTTTCCTTTGTTATTATCTCCAAAGATAACATCTTTTCCTTTTCCTTTGATAAGATGAAAAAATAACTTCTTTTCTTCTGTCATATGTCTTGAGCATCCACTGTCCAAAAATCACTTTTTATTATCCTTAATGCTCTTCTTCTACTACACCTACAACACAATAGCCAGTTTGTTTTGGTATTCATTTAACTTTGGGTCCATAAACATTAATTTTGGCCTTTAGAATCCCTAACATTTTAGCAGTCACTTTTGATTTCAAAGTTGTACCTTTTGAAACCCAAATCATCTTTTAACCCCTATAGGTATATTTCTTAAAAGAACAAGGGCTGCTATAATGTTCTTTTCTACAGCAGTTATGGTAAGTTACAAAAGAGCTTACTTATTTAGAGGATTTTATAAAATATTTTTTATAAGCCTTTTGTTTTGTTCCAAGCCTGTAACCAATCCCAACTTTATCGAAAATTAACCTTTGACTTACTAATAACTAGTACTTCTTTTCTAGATGTGAATTTCTCTAGACATCTACTCAAGTCTTTAATCTTGTTACTAAGTTTCTCATTTTCAGTTTTTAAAACACTAATTTTGCTTTCACAATCACATATAGTCTTTTATTTCACTTTACTGTGTATTTCTTTCAGAAATTCATTTTCTTTTAATATATCAGTGTTTTTTTCTTAATTTCCTTGTATTTCATACATAATTTTTCAAAGACAGATTTTAAATCCTCATACAGCTCAAGAAGTTCATCATGTATTATATCCTTTTCACAACTTGAACAAGAATCAGAATCAGATGAAGAATATACCTCAGTCTCTTGCTTTTTTATTAGGTAGAAGTTTGCTTGTTCATTTTCTAATGAGGATGAACTTTTTTTTCTTGAGGATTCACTCTATGTCACTTTTATTGTTTTTTTCTTCTTATTATCCTTTTGGAATTTCTTTGCGGACGTTTGGGTCGCGTGTATTCTAGTTTCTTACACTTATAATAGATGACCTCTTTATCCTTCTCCTTTTCTTTGTTCTTCTTGTAGTTCTCAGATTTATCAAGCTTCTGAAACTCTTTCTTTCTTTGTCCTTTCCCTCTTGTATATCCCTATTAAACAACCTTTTAAAATTTCTTGCCATCATCATGATTTTTTCATCATTTGAGTTATGATTACTATCATTCTCCTTAGATTCTTTGCTAACTTTCAGAGCAACATTTTTTTTCCTTGTTCTCTATCATTTTCTTCATTTTTAATAGCCTCTATCTCATACGTCATAAGTGATCCAAGTAACTCTTCTAAGAGTAAGGTGTTAAGCTCTTTAGCTTTATGTATAACTATCACTTTAGCCTCCCACGATCTTCATAAGCTTCTTAGTATCTTTATGACCAGGTCATCATTTAAATAGATTATGCCCAAAGCTTTTAAGCCATTAGTGATATTAGTGAATCATGTATACATGTCTTTGATGCTTTCACGAGGTTTTATTTTGAATAACTCATAATCATATACAAGCATGCTAATCTTAGAGTCTTTGACTTTACTAGTTCCCTTATGAATGACCTCTAACGTGTTTCAAATGACTTTTGTTGTATCAAACCCAGAGACTCTATTGTATTCTCCCCTATCTAATGTATAGTAGAAGACATTCATAGCTTTTTTATTGGGTTGGAATAAATTTTTCTCCTCTTGAGTCCATTCCTGTTTGGGTTTAGATTTTCTCTCTCTAATATTTTCATTTATAATCATGGGTTGAGAATACCTAGTCTCTATGATAGTGATGATGTCAAAATCTTCCAGTATATATAATAGATACCATCAAAAAATGATAGTCTATGTGTAGACTGATCTTCGATAATATATGATAGAATGTTACTAGATGCCATAATGTGATTTACTCCTTATAGGGTGCTAATCCTATATGTAGTGAGTATGGTTCTGATACCAAATAAAATTTTAATGAATATCACCCAAGAGAGAGGTGAATTGGTGATATGATGAAAATAAAAATGAAATGACAGAATTTTTTGAGAAGAAGTTACAATACAATGAATAAATGAAAAATAAGTGCTTTGCTGAAAGTGCAGGTGTAGAGAAAGAAAGAACTAAATGCTAACACAAATAATTTTATAATGGTTTGAGAATCAACCTACGTCCACTCTTCTCAGTTCAGCCCCTTGAATATGAGGTATCACTAACTCTTATTTAATAACGGGACAAGAGAACCCAAATTACCCTTTCTTTTTTAATAGTGAAGGACAATCTTATAAATCTCTTTTTCTAATGGGTGAAGTTAAATGCAAATACAAAATTCTTTACTAGCTGAAGTTTAACCTAAAAAAGGATAACAGTGAATACTTTTGAAAGAAAAGAGTTTCTTATAGAACGTATTTACAATTCAGAACAGATTTTCCTTACTTCAAAGATAATTAACAATGCATGAATAAAAACAAAATGGAATAATTGACATTGCTATCTGATATTCTTTTTGCCCCAAGATTCTTATTCCTCAATGTAAAATGATTGTTATTTATATCTTTATTTATTTTACTTTAATGGCTCTTTGATTTTGTAATTAATACGCGTATTTAATACAGTGAACTAATTGTTATAGTCTTTGAGTTTGTCAAAGGTTTCAACATGTTCTTTAAAGAATCTAACACTTTTAAGTGTTTCACCATAAAGGTGTTGATACGTTAGTTCAGGGGTATTGATACGTTTTATCGCATCGTTTTCTTTAAATTTCTTCAGGCTAAAGATGTCGATACCTCTCTTTAAAGGTGTCAACATGTTCTTATGTAGGCTTCGAGAATTCTGTTATAAACATGTCAAAATGTCTGTCAGAGGTGTCAACACGTTTTATCTAAATCTTTGAATCTTGACACTTTGTCTTCATTGTTTAAACTTGAAAACAATATCCTTTTCAAACAAGATCAAGTGAAAATACTGAGTAAATGATGAATTTGACATTTATCAAATTATCAATTTCAACCAATTAATCACTCAACCATTTTATTTAAATTATTAAATACTTGAGTAAGGGTATTTCACATATATATTTGGCATTATCAAAAATACTTTGGGATCATCAATAAAGACAGCTTTTAGAACTTATTATGGGGTACTATAAGCTTCTTATAATATCGTTTGGGGTTAACTAATGCCCCAACTACATTCATAAATCTTATGAATCAAGTATTTCATTCTTACCTTAATAAGTTTGTGGTTGTTTTTATTGATAATATCTTAGTTTATTCAACAACCAAGAAGGAGCATGCACAACACTTGAAGATTTTATTGCAGACTTTGAGAGAAAGGAGGTTATATGCCAAGTTTTTGAAACACAAATTTTGGCTTCAAGAAGTAGTATGCTTGGGGCATATAATTTTGAACGAAGAAATTTTTGTTGATTCACATAAGGTTAAAATAATAGTTCGATGAGAGAGACTGAAAAATATCACTAAAATTAGAAGCATTCTACGTTTTGGTAGGTTACTGCAGAAGATTTATTGAATGTTTTTCTTTATTAACCATCCTACTAACTTGTTTAACGAGCAAGAATATCAAGTTTAAGTGGAATGAAAAATGTGAACAGGGTTTTCAAGAATTAAAGAATAGTTTCACATTAGTTCCAGTAGTATTTGCTTTAAAAATATAGAGATATTATTTATATAGAGAGTAGTGTTAGATCTTTACGAATCATAAAAGTTTAAAATACTTACTTATACAGTGAGAGTTGAATTTGAGATAGCGACAATGGCTCAAATTGATCAAATATTATGATTTAATCATTTACCATCCTAGGAAGGTTAAATCTTCAGTAACGATGGCGTATATTAGAGTCACCTATCTTTCATTGTTGTTAGAATTAAAAAACATGAAAGTGACCTTGCAATATTGCCAAGATGGCTCAGTGTTAGCTAATTTATAATGAGACTGACATTAAGAGATCAGATAAAAGAGAAATAGATATAAGATCTTGAACTATTAAGAGTTTATCAAGGTATCATGAAAGGTAATGCTGGGGATTTTATATTACACAAGGCAGAATTTTAATGTTAAGAGGTAGAATATACGTACCCAAACATGATGAGTTAATGAAGCTAATTTTAGAAAAAGCTCACTGTTCGGCTTTCGCTATACATCATGGTAGCACGAAAATATACCGTATCATTAAAGGGAGTTACTGGTGGTCATCAATAAAGAAAGATATTATAGAGTTCGTGGCTAGATATTTGATATGTCAGCAAATTAAAACAGAATGTCAAAAACTAATAGGGACACTTCAACCATTACTAATACCGAATGGAAGTGGGAGCATATTACTATGAATTTTATAGTGGTTTACCTCGTACTTAGGCAAGACATAATGCAGTTTGGTAATTGTGGATAGGTTAACTAAATCAACACACTTTCTACCTATCAGAATTAAGTATTCTATTGAGAAGCTGGAAAGATTATATGTGTCAAAAATTATCAAATTGCATGGAATACCTATTGTAATAGTATCAGATTGAGGTCTTTGATTTACATCTCGATTTTGGTCTAGTCTTTAAAAAATCATGGGTACGAGATTGAACTTCAGCTCAGTATTTGTCACGACCTGACCCGTGGGTCCCACCTGTGACAACGCCACAGACCTCCAGGGTGTACCCAATAACACAGAATACAACCTGTAGGCCTGTAAGGCTGAAATCATAAACAAATATAAAACACTTCCAGAAAATTTTCTTTCAAAATTCCTCACTACTATTCAATCAAAACAATTCAAACAGTTCAACAATTCTATCAAATATAATCGTACATCATTTTTCAACAAGTCATTGTGAAGTAATAATAAT
>JAVXUL010149625.1:0-14197 GCA_035590515.1 Trichilia minutiflora
TTTTTTCTCCTTCTTTAACTACTAATGAAATAAATGAATTGCTGAGTCAGCAATCCATGATTATCAACAAGACCCTCAAAAATAGAGGATAGAATTGAGGATGTGAATTATTTTTTTTGCCATGTCAGCTTGATAGTGGATGGAATTAAATACATTGGAGAGTTCAATTGCACTTATAAGTTGTATTTTATATATGTGACATCTTTAAAAAGACAATTAATAGATATATTGGAGATACTCTTAGTTTCACTTAATAATCACTTCTTTTTTCTTTTTATAAAAATATTATTTATAATTATCTTTATACTCTTATATATATTATATCATTAAAATATATATATTTATTACAATTATTTATTTATCTCATATCATTAAATTTTTACAAAAAATAGTTTTCGTATTTTACTATCTAATAATTAAATATATATTATTAATAAAATAAAATAATTTTTTATTTAATTAATTTTTTTATACTAATATTTAAATGTATATTATAATCATGTAAAAAATAAATAAATAATTACATATAATTTTATTATTATTATATATAAGAGTATAAAATAATTATAAATTATAATTTAAAAAAAAAAAATTGAGAGATAAGTGTCTGTTTTACATTCTCAGTACTTATGTTAAATATTGCCAAAGTAATAATAGCCCATCTTTATTCTTTATCTTTATAAAAATCTTTATTCTTTTTACTGTCCTAACCAATAAAAAGTATGCCAGGTGGAATAACTGTTTTCTGAGGTTCAATGCCAATGGCCAGCTTATTCATAGAAATTTACGCCTGTCGTACAAATAAAATCACACAAATTCGCAAAAACGAAAAAAATAATCAATCCGACAATATTACCCAATGCCCATAGCAATGCCTCCCGCCTAGCCGATAAAAGCAAAAACTGTGAGACAGAACCTCCATCTATAATTCTCTTATTGTAAAAGAAATCTTTCAATCTTATTATAATTTTATAAAACTGATATTTTAAAGTAAAAAATTATCATAATTAATATTTAATAATTTTATTTGATTTTTTATAAAAAAATTTATATAATAAAAAAAATATGATAAATAATTTTTAAACTTATTTTTCTTATAAAATATTATCTAATAAGAATTAAGAGAATTTTGTAAATCATTCTACCAATCTTAATTTAGGTTAACATCATTAAGTTTTTGCTATTATTTTTTCTGACGTATTAATATAAATATGACTATTACGTCATCGCATTCTCGTAAGAGAAATGAATAACCGGATCCTTCTTTATAGAGCTTCATCTCAAAATTCTTGCAAGATAATAACACGCTAGGACTCATACCGAACAGGATTCCCGACAGAAAAACTCTAATATCTAAATCAGCGAAAATGTGAAAAATAAAGCAATTGATTCCGACAAAAAAAAAAAGGAATGGAAAACTTAAGCTTAGAAAGTAAAGTAAAAATGAAAAGGAATTCGAATCCTTTGTGTGTCGATTTTACCTTCTTATATAGGGCCCTTGGGATGTGAGTGAAGTGACTTGACATCGAAGAATGAGAATGATGGGACGGCCTGCCTTGGGACAGTATGCTAGTCGCTTTTATTTTAAGGGATGTGACACCTATTAAACCTGATACTGTCAGACCTTTTGAGATTCGACGGAAGATGAGATAGATGTCTAAATCTTGTCAGGGTAACGCTTCTTATTGCAGGGTCCTTGATTAGTAATCATTCCCATTTTTGGTGATCTTCAAGGACTAGTGGCAGGATCAAGTTTCTCCGAGAGACAATGGTTAGGGAGCCTAGGTGGTGAATAGTCATTGACCCGAAGGGCGTGAGTCAAGGTCTCTGAGAGGCTAATGGTGGGCAATCATGTTGCTGAGGCGCATGAGTCAAGGAGCCTGAGTGGCGGGTAGTCGAGGTCCCTAGAAGGCAGGTGCTCAGGGGGTTGGGTAATGGATAGCCAGGTTCCTGAGGACACGAGTCAGGGAGCCTGAGGTGATGGGTAATCAGGGTTCCTAAAGGGCAGGTGGTCATATGACACTGTTGGGGGTGCCAGATGTCCACCCGGGAGACCTCTATGTGTCCTTAGAGTTTTTACCCAAACATTCAGTCTCCCAATTTCTGGTGTGAGACTTGGAGGTCTCTTATCAGAAACTATTTATCTGACTGGGTGGGTTTCGGTGGTTGGATCGTTTTTGAGAGTCTTGACCTGTTGGGAATCCGAGGGAGATGGAAGATAGTCAAAGGCTAGGGGTGTCCCAGTCATGATGTCCATGCGTTGGTAGCCCTGGATGACCTGTCTTGTCCTGACTTCTCGGTAACCTGCTTTATTAAATGTGAACTGCCCAACTGTCACCTCGGAAGTCCATCAGTCTGCAAGCTGTCACTGCTTTGAGTTCCACGATCATTAAAGTAGAGTTTCCAGTGGTCTATGTGTCAGGCCCCCAGTGGCTAGGGGTCGGATCACCCTCGAGCTGCGAAATCATTTATGGGGTTTGGACATGTGGTAACACCCTAGCCGTAGAAACCAATGGTTGAGATCTGAGGTCCTGTCAGTATAAAAAAACTCTATCTCTCCCTCTCCTTCACTTTTTGCTTTTGAGTTTTTGTTGCTGTTGCTGCCGCTTCATCGGTTTTCCGAAGATCCTTGCATTTTCTATTCGTGTTCCCTGTGCTATTGTCCTTATATTCGCCATTCTGATTTGTGAGTGTACGGTTTCTCTTTGTTGACTTTATGAATCTCACTTCGCATTTTGCTTTCATGACTTCACAAAGGTATGATTTTAGCTTTCTGTCACTTTTTTGAACATTTCTGTGGGCTTGGTTTCCGGTGAGGTGGTGATAATACTTCTGTTCTGTCCGTTGGTTTGGGCCGCTTCTGATAACATTTGGTTGAAATTTTTCTGTGGTGAGTTTTTACTGTGCAGGTTGAAAAATGGATGAACGAATAAATCCGTCGGATGCTGCTCGATCAAGAGCGTAGTCTGCAAAAGACCCTTTGCCCGATCATTAGGGGAGAGAGGAATAACATGGGGCTTCCGAGCAGTCGAGGGTAATGGGTCCAAACGAAGCTGATTGATACTCCTCCATAATCATTGGGGCAGACATCTACGCTTACAGGAGGTTGTTCCAGATTCCCAATTATGTGCACCTTAGGGTGCCATGCGCCCATAAAGTCCCGAGTGTCCTGGCCCCTGGAAAAATGGCCATGAATGAAGAGCACTTGTTAATCGGGGCTCGACTTCCCCCATAACGCTACTTCATCAGGATCTTTGAAGTCTTCAGGATCCCCTCGTACCAGCTTACACTGAACAGCTGGAGGATACTAAGTGGCCTATTTATCTTGAAGGTTAGCACAGGATGGCCGGCTCCAACCCTCGACGAGGTATTACACCTTTATCAGCTCAGAAGGAGTGTCAGCCAGTACCTGGGATGGTACTATTTACAAATTCATCCTAGGTATCAGACTAAGATAAAGAGAAATCATTCGTCCAATAAATACTAAAAAGGTCACTGGTTTATTACCAGCGGGGATTAGACTGGACCGCCTCAGGGCCCCATACTCTCTACCTTTGAAGAAATAGGTACTATCTCAAATATCTAGACTGTTAGTTGAAGATCTTTCTTTAGCAAAAGTGGATTACTGACTAGCTTCTTGATACAGAGGTGGGAAGGAACCAGCCTGACATTCCAGCTAACGTGACAGCATTTTTGTTAAGTCTGGCTACCACGGATGTCAGGTTTCTTTTAACCCAGAGAACCTGGTAGACATGCAGCTGGTGTCTCAGACGGTGACAAGGAGCGAGCTCTCGAAAGCCAGGGCTACTGTTAGTGAGGGTAAGTCTTTCTCACGGTCAATTTTGACTAATTATTGAGAAGTTATTTTTGATCATAATCCCGAACTTCATCGTAGTAGCTAGAGTAGGGAGGCCAAGGGTGGTCGACATCCCGAAGGGACTACTGTCCAACAGGGGATCTAAGGCAGCCTCCGAGGCCCAGACTAAGGCCTCAAGGGATAAAGAAAAGGGGCCTGCAAAGGGGAGTCTCCAAAAGACTCCTGAGAAGGGAGGCAAGAAAATCGAGTGCCCGAAGGCGAAGGCTATATTAATTCAAGAGCGACATAAAAAGGAGGAAGAGAGGCGTCCTCGAGGGGGCGATCCTCCTCAAGCCAAAGATAAAGACAAAAGGCCTGTGTTTGATGACCAGGCTGAGCGGAGGACGAAACAGAGAACCTATCATCCATATCTTCCTCCTCTCCTTAGTGGGCACACAAACGAAGATCCCCACCCGAGAGAAAGGCACTTCAATCTCCCTGGCGATGGGATCAGGGACGTGAAAAACTCTTGGGCAGAGTCGCGGGGGCCAACTTAGTCGTAAAAGGGCAAGTGACCGAGATCAGGCCCCCAAAATAAATGTAGATAATGATGGGGACTAGGGTCAAAAAAATAAGGATCCGACTGACAAGAAGGCTGATGATGTACCTCCCCCAAAAGACGGGGATGCTGAGTAGGACAACCTTTGGAGGGAGGATTTGGCTAAAGATAAAAGGGAGGACTTTGGCTACCTCCCTCCCTTGTTAAATGGGGCGAGAGGGATGACCACTCCCCAGAGGGCCAAGTTTCTGTCTGACTTGTCTCCCTTACAGGCCATAGGCAAACTGAGCATGTACGCTCACAGAGTAAGTCTTTGTACCCCTAGTCTCTTGTATCTGAGGAGGGCCATCTTGTTCCCTTTCGAGGTGCTGACTTATCTTGTTTCTTTTATACAGAATATATTTCTATTGGATCTCTTCATGGAAGACTTTCAACATACGATGAAGGTTCGAAAGTGGGCACTCAAGACGATCGAAAAATGGAAGAGGTGGGCTCAGAGACAAGTGAACACAATCCATCAGGAGGTAAACAAAGAGAAGGCCGAATTAAAGGCCAGGACTGCTGCTCTATAGGGCGAACGATTTTGGTGAAATGTAGAGAGGCCAAGCCTGACCTCAAAGCTCTCATCCTCCAAGGCCCTAGCCCAGGCCCTATTGATAGATAACGATCGTCTTGAAAGGGAGAGGAGGAATTTGACAGGGAAGCACAATGAGCTATTCGACCTCTATCGATCGCTTAAATCAGAGATGGAGCGTTTAAAGGGACAGTTGATCGACAGTATGGATGAATGCAACATGCTATCAGAGGAGCGTGCCTCTCTGGACAAAAAACTAAAAAAGGCGTAAGGGTCCCTGAAAGCGCTGAAAAAGGAGAAAGAAGAGGTTCAGGCTCAGTCAGAGTCCCGGTATGACCAGAGAGTGGATGAGGGTCTAGACTTGATGAGCCGCCTCTTTCTTCATAAATACCCCGAATTGGACCTCGGGTGATTGTTCAACCAACTGATTCAGAAGGTTCTAAGGGCTTCAAGCTCAAATGCTTCAAATACTCCTCCTGAGACCATGAAGCCCAATATCAACCTGGTGGCAAATGAGGAGGAAGGGAGGGGCGATCAGAGCCGATAAACTGAAGGCCCCTCCTCTGAAGCAGTCGAGGTACAAGGTCATCAGGATTAGACAGCAGGTGATCAAGATCCTCCCATAGAGATTTTCTCTGACAAAGAAGAAGAAAATGATCCTTCCATAGAGATTTCCTTCGACGACGAAGAAGAAGATGACTCCCTCAAGTACCTCTGACCAGTCCCCCATCACTGGCTGGTCATGTCCTTGTTGTTGTTGTAACTATACTTTTTATAATTTAACCGCACGAAGAGCAAATGTACACTAATACTTTTGTAACCATATTCTCAAAGTGAATGAATAGAATTTTACTCCATTCCTTTTTGTTTACTTTAATCCTGACTATGCATGAATTTTTTTTAAATCAAGTACTTGTGAAATACATTACTCTGAACTAGTCAGACGCATATTTGTTAGGGCGCATCTGGTAGTCTTGGAGAGTTGAGCGTACTCATGATTTAACGGGGAGATATGCCAGGTTCTTGATCAATGCTACTCTTGGGACTCGCATGATTTGAAGGTATTTTAACTTCAATACTAGAAGATGCTTCGACATAAGCAGGACTTAGGATGCCCTACCCGTGCTAGTCTTATACTCTCAGGATATCAATCACGGGAAAGGGGCTTATATTGTCTAACGTAATTCAAGACTCAAAATAATATTAGGGGATTTTAAGGCTCGAAGGCCAATCATAACACTAGTGAGCTGGCAGGTGTAGAAGGTCTGGGTTTAAGATGCTCGATCCCGTGTCAGGTCTTCGGCTCTCAGTCTACCTAACATGGTATCGAGACTTACACAGCCTACCATGGGTTACTGACTCAAACTAGTGTTAGGAGATTTTACGGTTCTAAGATCAATCATAACACTAGTGAGTTGACAGGTGACGCGATTCAGGGTTTAAGATGCCCTGTCCTATATCAGGTCTTAGGCTTTCAATCTGTCTGAGACGGTGTCGGTGCTTACACAGCCTACCATGGGTCATTGACTCAAACTAGTGTTAGGAATTTTATAACTTAAAGACCAACTATAACACTAGTGAGTTGATAGGTGACGCGATTCAGGACTTAAGATGCCTGATCCTATGTCAGATCTTAGGCTCTCGATCTGTATGACATGGTGTCGGGGCTTACACAACCTATCATGGGTCGCTAACTCAAACTAGTGTTAGGAATTTTATGATTCGAAGGCTAATTATAACACTAGTGAGTTAGTAGGTGATGTGGTTCAGGGCTTAAGATGCCTGGTCCCATGCCAGGTCTTAGGCTCTCAGTCTGCCTGACACGGTGTCGGGATTTACATAGCCTACCACGGTTCACTGACTCAAACTAGTGTTAAAAATTTTATGGACCAAAAGCCAATCATAACACTAGTGAGCTAGTAGGTGACGCGGGTCAGGGCTTAAGATGCCTGGACCTGTGCTAGGCCTTAAGCTCTCAATATGCCTAACACGGGTCAAAGTTCAGAGAAAGAGAGATGTTGTGCAATGCTTTTCTTACAATTGAAACACAATAATTTTATTATTATAGATAGTGTTTGAATATATTACAAGTGAAGCATCCTGAGGAAAAGCTCGTCTTAGAAATAGTACTTTTTTAGCATCTCAGCGTTCCATGACTTATTCAGGATACGACCATCTAGCCTTATCAATTTGTATGTCCCTGACTTGATTGCTCTGATTACTTGATAGGGACCTTCCCAGTTAGAGTCTAAAGATCCCTCGACTATCACTATGGTATTTAGAGTGACCCTTCTGAGAACAAGATCTGTTATAGGCGTGGGCAACTCTTTGCTGGTGGACAGTCATGCGTATCATAGTACAATCTCTGGCTTCTTCACATATATCAAGCTCCATGCGCATGACTTACTGGTTTTCTTCCTCATTAAAGTGGAGGGTGTAAAAATTGGGTATATCCATCTTTATAGGGATGACTGTCTCAAATCCATAGGCCAACAGGTAAGGTGTTTCTCCTGTGATAGTTTTTGTCGTTGTCCTATATGGCCACAGGATTTCTAAAAGCTCATCTGTCCAGGCTCCCTTCTTCTCTCCTAGTTTTTTCTTTAGTAACTTCTTGATTATCTTGTTAGTTACTTCCACTTACCTATTTGCTTTGGGGTGGACAGGAGAGGCGAGCCTGAGATCAATGCTTTATTCTCGGTAAAAATCTTTCAATCCTCTATTATCAAACTGCTTCTCATTGTCAATAATCAGTATGCTAGGGATGCCGTGTCTGTAGAGAATGTTTTCTCGGATGAAGACAATCGTGTTTCTTTATGTTCTTTGTACAGGGGCTTCATTTTCACCCACTTCGTGAAGTAATCAATAGCCACAATGGCATACTTTGCCTGAGCTCTGATGATCGAAAAAGGTCATATCAAGTCAAGTCTCTACTGGACAAAGGGCTAAGGATTGAGCATGGTTGTCAGGTTCTCGGGGGCTGTCTCGGGACGTCCCCATAAACTTGGCAGGCATGACACGATCAAACCAGGTTGTAGGTGTCTTGCTTCATGATCGGCCAGAAGTATCCTTATCTCAGTATTTGAAAGGCCAGGTTCTTACTGCCACTGTGATTTTTGCAGAATCCTTGTTGCATCTCTTCTAGTGCTTCCTTTGCCTTTGATGGCGCAAGGCATCTGAGATAAGGGGTGCTGATTCCCCGTTTGTAAAGAACATCATCTATCACTGTGAACCTTGCAGCTTTCCTCTTGATCTTGAGAGCTTCATTCTTGTTATGAGGGAGTGACTCTTCCTCTATGTATCTCTTGATGGGGTTCATCTAGGCAGGTGGCTCTTCCTTAGTCATCATCACTGTGTCGTTATCCGATTGACTGATACTTTTGCAATCTAGGGTCTCTATAGGCATCATTTTTGGGATATCCCTAGTTAGCACTGAGGCGAGCTTTGACAGTGCATCAGCCTTGAGGTTCTCGAATTGGGGAATTCTGCCCAGCTCCACCTTGGTGAATCGACGGATTAACTCTTGAGCCTTTGAAAGGTAACCCCTTGTGTTCTCTTCTTGGGCCTGATACGTATCGTTCACATGGTTTACCAAGAGCTGGGAGTCACTGCTGGTCGTGAGAACACGTACCTCAATCTTCAATACTATCCGTAGTCCTGCCAATAAAGCTTCATATTCTGCTTCGTTATTAGTAACAGGAAAAGAAAATCTAAGAGCATATATAACCTCCTCTTCTGTAGGATCAACTAGGATAACACCCGCTCCACCTTCACTGACGTATGCTGACCCATTAATAGATAAATGCCAGAGGGGAGGGTTCCCGAGAGCGGGCTGGCCTGCTTTCAAGGTGTTTGATCAGTTCTTATCCTGATGCGAGACAGTCAGGATTCCTCTAGTTGTATGTTCAGTCACGAAGTCTGTTAGTGCCTGCCCTTTGATAGCTTTTTGAGACTAAAACTTGATGTCAAACTTGATAAGCTCTACCGATCATTTGATCAGACTTCTCGATAAGTCAGGTCGATGAAGAATCTACTTGAGTGGCTAGTCAGTGAGCACCGTTATTTTATGCGCCTGGAAGTAGGAGTATAATTTCCTGGTTGCTACGATAAGTGCTAGTGCTAGCTTTTTGGGCTCTGTGTATCGGATCTCAATATGAAATAATGCCTTGCTGGTGTAGTAGATGGGCCTCTGTGTTTTTTGATGATCCTCCCTTACTAGCACTGAATTAACGACATGCTGACTGATCGCGAGGTAGAGTTACACGTCTTTTTTGACAAAGGGCTGACCAGATACGGGACTGAGGCTAAGTAGACTTTGAATTGCGCTGAAATGAACTCTCACACTCTTCGTCCCATTTCATACCTTTGTCTTTTCTCACGGTCTTGAAAAAAGGAAAGCACTTACCAGTGAATTTAGAGATGAAATTAAGGGTGAGCAAATTTAAATCGATCCAATCCAAACTGATCCAAACCGTTTAATCGGATTGGTTTGAAAAAATTTAGATCGATCTCGGGATTGATATTTTATAAACAGCTATTATTGGTTTGGATTATGGATTGGATTAATTTCAAATTACAAATCGCCAAACCAAACCGCTTAAATAAATATTGAATATACTTAATATTATTGTATGATAATATTAATATTATATGATAAAATAATATATTAATTACTTTATTAATATTTTATTATCAAATAATGGGTTTATCATTTTAAAATTAAGTTAGAAAGCAAATTAAGATTTAAGATTTTATTTTTTTAAATCAATTCAAATTAACAAATTATTTTTATTTAAGTTTAAAGTTCAAACCGTAAATTCAAACCGATCCAAATCACATAATGCGGTTTGGATTGATTACAGTTTGTGACATATTGTTGGATTAATTTGCATTGCAGAAAATTCAAATCGTAATATTTGGCATTTCAAACCGATCCAAATCGCAAACGTCCACCCTTAGATAAAACGATTGAGGGCCACTAAC
Source organism: Trichilia minutiflora (assembly GCA_035590515.1). Classification (NCBI taxonomy): domain Eukaryota; kingdom Viridiplantae; phylum Streptophyta; class Magnoliopsida; order Sapindales; family Meliaceae; genus Trichilia; species Trichilia minutiflora. The sequence continues at coordinate 9,910 of JAVXUL010149625.1, forward strand.
CTTCCAGTCAGGCTCTGTAATTCTTTCAAGATCCGAAGGGCTCTCAGGTTCATTATGGCTTGAATTTTTGTCGGGTTAGTCTCGATCCCTCGCTCATTGATCATGAAGCCCAAAAACTTTTTAGACTTGACACCGAACGCGCACTTCTCAGGATTAAGCCTCAGCTTATATTCTCTGAGGAGGGAGAAGCTTGCTCTAGGTGGAAAGCATGATCTTTGACCTTGGCAGACTTTACAATCATGTCGTTTATGTAGACTTCCATAAAACTTTCTATCAGTGGCTTGAACACTTTGTTCATGAGTTTCTGAAAAGTGGCTCCGACGTTCTTCAATCTGAAAGGTATCACTTTGTAATAATAAAACCTCTGATCAGTAATGAAGGCTGTCTTATCTTGGTTATAAAAATGCATGGGTATCTGATTGTATCCCGAGAAGGCATCCATAAAACTCAGTAGTTTGTGCTCGACAGTGGAGTCTACCAACTGGTCGACCTGAGACAGGGGAAAACTATCTTTAAGGCAGCCTTTGTTGAGGTCGGTGAAGTCGATGCACATCCGCCAGCTCTTATCAGCTTTCTTCACGAGCACCATATTTTGGTTTCTTTGATGAACCTCGCCTTGAGCAGTTTGTCGACCTTCGCCTAGATGGCCTTATGCCTTTTTATATTGAAGACCCTTCTCTTTTGTCGGACTGGTTTATGGACGGGATTAACGATCAATCAGTGGGTTACAATGCCTGTATCTATCCTAGGCACGTCCTCATAACTCTAAGTGAACACATTTTTATTTCGCTCTAAGGTCTTAATTGCGGCCTACCTCAGGTCAAGAGTCAGCTGAATGTCCACTCGGACCATCTGATCAGGGTGCTACTCATCAATTGTCACTCTTTTCAAGACTTCCATCGATTTTAAAATTGGACTTTGGGGTATACTCTCTTTTATAGAGTCATCGGGGGAGGAAAATATCGCTTGAATGTCGATCTCAGTGTCTTTAGGGCTGGTCCCCCTTGTGCCCCGATAGTCATTTCCAAAGGTTTCCTTGGATACAGTTCATTTTCTAGAGTAAGATAGTGAAGCAAGATCTTGCTTCTTTTTGATTGCCTATGATAATCTCGATCCCGTCTCCAGCTCACAATTTCAGCTTCAGGTAGTACACACTTTCCACCGCTTTGGTATTTTGGAGGAAAGGTCTCCCCAAGATTACAGAGTAGGGGATCTTTATATTGACTACCTGGAAGCGTACTATAACCGTCCGTTGATAGGGCTTATCGCCCAGGGTCACGGACAACTATACCGATCCTAAGGGAAAGATTAAGGAATTCCTGAATTTTTATAGGACCGAGTTAGCCTGGGTCAACTCTAAGTCTTCTATGTCCAAGGAGTCTTTGAAGATGATATCCTGTGAACTTCCCGTGTCGATAAAGATCTTACTGATTTGTTTGAATGTTATCCCAATGGCTATTACTAACGCATCATCATGCGGGTAATGTACTCCAACTTTATAATCATCGGTAAACAAAATGGGGATGGTAGTAATCCTTGACCTCTTATCGACACGACATTTATCATGTGCGTATCCGATAAATGACTATACAGGGAGTAACTCGCATAATTCTTACGTGAATTATTCAACAAACCTAATAGGGTAGGCCCTCCTGAGATGACTAAGATACCCTAATCAGGTTTTGGAGATCCATCATCATTCGAGTGTCACCCTGCACTCGGATTATTTTGCTAATGATCTGCGATATAATGGGTGAGGTAGTTATTTTTGATAAATACTTCAATTTGAGCCTGCAGGTCATCGCATTGATCAGTGGTGTGGCCCTTCTCCCCATGATATTAACAAAACTTCCCATTAGTTTTTTTAGGTACTTTGATTTTCATATTTTGGGATTGGGGTGCCAGCAACCTTCTATACTGAGCATCCTTATACACTTCAGACAAAAGGGCTCTGAGGGGTGTGAAATTACGAGTGGCCACCTGGGCCACCCTCCCCGGATGATCTCTTGCCTGTTAAAATCTGGAGGGCTTCTCATCCCTTCGTGTTTCATGAAGAGGTCTTCGCTGACCCCTATCTATTCTATCACGCCTGGGGTTCCTATAGCGATCCCCTTTGTCCCTTCGTTGAGAAGCTGGGTGTTGCTCTCTCCTGGTCAGGGTAACCCGACCCTCCTCTTTCAAACTTAGGAGCATCTCTCCTTCTATTTTAATTTCATCAAGTAACTCACTCAGAGCTGTCTCATAAGAATCCACCGTCCGTTGGTGGATAACATACCAAGCCTTTTCTATCCTTAGGCCTCTCTTTAGACCTTCCAATACTAGGGGATGATGGTACGTGCCCAACTCCATGACTTCCTCATGGTACCTCCTCACAAAACTCTTCAGAGTTTCTCCGGGCTCTCGACGTATTGACAACAGAGTGCTCAGATTACGACTAGTTGTCATGGCTCATAGGAATTCACTTTCGAAGGCCGTTGTCAACTGAGAGAAACTATTGATGCAGGCTGGTGGTAAACTCTTAAACCACCGTCGAGCAGGTCCTTCCAATGTTAATGGGAAGGGTCGACACATCTGCTGGTCAGTCAGTCCCTGGATCAGCATCATTTCTCAGAATGTGTCTAGGTGTAAGGAGGGGTCAGACTTTCTGGTGTAAAGGTGCAGCTACGGTATTTTGAACTTTCTGGATAGATGGAGCTTCAGGATTTCCTTGGTGAAAAGAGAGATGATGAATGTAGAAGGTTGAACAGTATCAGCTCTCGGGTTCTCTCCCAACTCGACTCCTCCCTTAGCCTTCAGTTCCTATAGCATTTTTCTTACACATGCTTCTACCTCCCTTTTGCTGACAGCTGCAGCAGCTTCCCTCTCTTGGGCATGCTTTTCATTGAGATAGCATCTTATGTCAGTAGAAGCCAGACTATGCCTCATCCTGACCCCACTCACTGCCTCATAAATTCTATTGCCATCACCCTTTCTCCTTTCGTGCCCTATCTTAGATTTTGAAGGGAGTGTTGAGGCTTGGGAAGGCAGGAGGTTCCTCTACTAGTCTCTCAGTCACCTTGGCCTTCCCCTTCTGTATAATAGTCATTCGGGTGCAGGGTACCCGTCCTTCGATCCCGACTGATTCCCATATTGTATTCACTATCGACTGGACCCGACTGTCCCATCTTTCTGGAGGGTGCGACACCCTTAGCTCTCTTATACGGGCAGTCTCTCTTGCCATCCACTGCCTAATCTCCATAAGTTCTTTCTCTAGTTTTTCCCATCTACTTGCTATTAATCTATTTCGATGGTTATCCTCTAGCCGGGATCCATCTGTGATGGGAGGGATAATGTATTCCCCATGCTCGAACGGGGCTCTTCCACCACTACATGCGGTGCTTTCACTAGAACTAGATTTCTCCGTTCTCTTTCCCCGATCTGCCAATTTTTTAATGCTTAAAATACTGCAAAACTTTTTGGGTTGCTCTCACTTCCTTCTTTCTCGCCGAACGACTCTATAAGTGGCTTTTTGTTTGAATTCTAATAGACGACACCAGCTGTTGAGTTGTGAATATGAATATGGCTACTACATCACCAGATCCTCGTCGAAGAAAATGGATGGCCGGATCCTTCCTTGAAGAGTTTCACCTCAAAATCCCTGTAAGATAATAACACGCTAAGAGTCACGTTGGACGAGGTTTTTGACGGAGAAATTTTGATGCCTAAGTCAACGAAAATGTGAAAAATAGAGTAATTGATTCTGACAAAAACGAAAAGGAATGGAAAGCTTAAGCTTATAAAGTAGAGTAAAAATGAAAAAGAATTCGAATCCTTTGTGTGTCGATTTTGCCTCCTTATATAGGGCTCTTGGGATGTGAGTGAAGTGACTTGTTATCGGAGAATGTGAATGATGGGCCTGCCTGTCTTGGGACAGTGTGTCAGCTGCTTTTATTTAAGGGATTTGATACCTATTAACAAAACTGTCAAACGGATCGACGGTTCGCGAGCTGGCCCGTTTAACCCACCATTTAGGTGGGTTAGTATAAAAAAAATTAGTCCGTTTAATTTGCAGATTGATTTGACCCAATCTGCTTAATCCGCGGGTTAAACGTGTCAGCTCGTTTAACTCGTGGGTCAGCTCATTTAACCCACCTAATTAAAAAAAATTAATTTAATTTCTTTTTAGCCTTTATATTTGGATCATAATTGATTATATTTAAATGTTAATAATAATATTATACTTATTATTTATTAATATTGAGTGATGTTGGATTAGTACATTTTGAGATTTGAGATCATGTATTTAAAT